>JAVJIF010016903.1:0-110335 GCA_038442645.1 Agave tequilana | reverse complement strand
GAATTTAACTCTCACACTGACTCTTCAATGGCACCAAAGCTCCACAATCACAAACCCTAATATAGAACTTAAACACCACCTCACCCTAAAGAAGAGGTGCCTCTTTTGCTTGGTGAATGGTTGGGCTGGCCACATGCTTGTGTCACTCTCTTTCTATTTTAACAACTTGTTGCATACCCTCTTGTGTCTTTTTCAAACATTAACAGGCGATTTAATTCACTGCACCACTCTTTCAATTTGATTATGGGAGGGTCATAGAATCAAAATCAGCAACCAAATAATCAGTTTTTCAAGCTTAAATGAAATCTCGGTATCAGTATTAGTATTAGTCAAAAAATGTATCAGGTTGTTTCTAGCTTGAACTTATCGAACAATATTGACATCGACAGTGCTTCATTTGCTTTATTGTTTTGCCCCAAATCTAGAAAGAAAACGATTTAGTTGGATAATGGTTGAAATTTGTCCACTCATTGTGAGGAAAGGTTGGATTCAAGATTGAGGTATACCAAACTTTTGGCAAAAATAAATAGAAAATAGATTAGATGTAGCTAAATGTTAAAAAGAAGAAAAGGCAAAACTTAGTTTATCTTCTCCTTTACTTTGTCTACGAAATTATACTGAAATTATAAGAAAGAAAATGAATACACGAACTTACTAGTAGTTTGCCTTGAACCTACAATCTTTCATAACAAGAATTAGATTGGCACTTCAAGTTTCTTTACATCCAATTTCTACTCTTTATACATCCAACTAAGCAAACAATATAACAAAAAATTTGAATTGACACATAACATTGCACATGAATTGTATCAAGATGCATCTACCAAAAAGTTAAGAAAAATTTCTTCTTTTGTGTGTACTTGATCCCTAATAAAAATGAGTCCATAGGGCATTAGTTTAGTGCACTCAAAGCATGTGAGATTGTGTTTACAAAATGAAGCAATACAGCCTTTGTCTCCCTTTGCATGTTTCGAGTCTCTGAATCTCAACAATAGAGAACTATTTGTATCATGGGACTAATGGAGAAATATACCTACATTAATCTCCAACCATTTGTGTTATAATCCTCTTGTTAATTAATTGAGACGAAGTACAAAACGTGTTTGAAGACTTAAAGAAAGCAACTTAAAATATATTTTTACAACTCATTAGTCTAAACAAATTGTCCTTTTCGATGCACGATTTTTCATTGTTACTGTTATTGTTACTGATAAGTTAGAGAGCCGGACTGGGTGCATCCTCTAGGATTCAAACATTGAACTTTCTTGTACCCTTCTCTCTTCCCCCCTCGAAGGATTTTGTTTAAGTTGTTTATTCATTTATTTATCTATTTTTCTGAGAATAAAGCCAATGTAATTATTCTATTTTTTAACATAATTTTCCTTGTGAATTATTATCATACTAGTTACTTGCTCGTAGTGTTTTTTTCCTCTTTCTCTCTTTCTTTGTTTTTTTTTTTTTGAATTTATACTGGCTAGTAACTAGTTCTTGTGTGAGCTGGCTCACTACCATCTATTATTGATTCTTGTCTGGATGCAATTATAGCGGTCCTTCATTCTTCCAACTATAGTGTGTGTGTGTGTGTGTGTGTGAGAGAGAGAGAGAGAGAGAGAGAGAGAGAGAGAGAGAGAGAGAAGGAAAATAAGCAATTTGGCATTATTTAAGAAAATGACTGATCTTTAGAGTTTTTGTTCATGTATCTACTACCTATTACCATCATTATTGTTGCTTAACAAGAAACCCAACCAAAAAAAACAGAGGGGGGAAAAAATTAAGAGAGAGACAGAAGAGAACAGACATCACAACATTTTCAAATCATATTATTATTATTATTATTGTTATTATTATTATTATTATTATTATTATATATTATTATTATTTTATTATTATTATATTATGGGAGTATGACCAGCCATAATAAGTCAAGAAAACAAAAGTTAGACATCAGCAACAATGATTTATTTATACAAACTTGAAATAATTCAAGCAGGCTTGCTTCCCATGATTCATGGCAGTGGATCCCTCAGCTCAGTTAGATATTCAGGGCCTTTTTGGCTTCGAAAATTTTACAAAAATTGTGATAATTATACATGCAACTAAAGCTTTATTTAACTGATTCCCAAATTTACCAGCGTAAAATACACAAAACCCTAGAGATTTTTTTTCACGTGCATTTGCACATGTCAGACAACGAGAACCAAAAGTGTTCCTCTCTTTTACGTGTTCAGTTAAATATCAGAAATTCAAATCGTAACTTTTAATGTTAGATCACTGCAGTTTTCACCAACTTAATTCACAGCGAAGACGGAACACACTTCAATTTAACATATTTTTGTTTTAATTGCAAAAATAAATTTACAGATAATTAAACTTGACAGGAAACGAAAACTAACAGAGAGAGAGAGAGAGAGAGCAAAAGAAATTAATAGAAAATATGATATTATTCTATTATTATAAAATAGAAAATAACACCAATAATACATTTCTTTTCAACTCTGATAATTTCCATATTTCACCATTAGTAACATTTTTTTTTTTTAGTTTTTCCCCCTCAAAAACAATGGTTCGTGTCTTCTTCGTCCAACCACAATCAAATTGAGCCTCAGCAGTACTGATACACGTCCATGATGGGCTGCTGTTGCTGTTGGCCCACGAAGCTCCATGGCGTCGTCGTCATCATCATCTCCTCACTGCTCAAACTCGTAATATCGCAGCAGCAGCAGCTCAGGATCTCATTGAGGGCCTGCAGCCTGCTGCCGAGCTCCGCCGCCTGCGTCCTCAGCACCGAGTTCTCGGACTCCACCGCGAGGCAGTGCTGCGTGGTGAGGCAGAGCGCCGCCGCGATCTGCGTGTTCTCCTTCTTCAGCCTCGCCACCTGCTCCGTCAGCTCGTCCAGGTGCTTCTGCTTCTTCTGCCTCGATCTCCTCGCCGACTCCCTGTTCGACATCATCCTCTTCCTCTTCCTCTGCTCCATCACCCCCTCTTCTCCAACGCCCCGCCATGAAATTATGCAGAACCACAAGAACCCCCCACACACAGCTCACTAGTTTAGTTGCAGCTGCAGGTAAGACAACAGACAGACAGATCTAATATATTTATATATGAAATGGGTTTTCTCAGGGTGATGTGTTCATGAGAAGACGTAGAACCAGTAGAGGAAGACGACGGAGAAGGACTGGACGAGGTGGGTGAATGTGGAGGAGTTTATCATAACCCCGAGAGGAACAGCTCACTGAGGATAGCCGACATCAATCAGGAACATTAAGATGAAGAACAACAAGATGCCGCATCTAAGAAAGAAGAGGACAGATCAATACGAGAAAAATCAGCACAACCTCCACTATGATCAAGAATACTGCAGAGAAAACACAAACTGAGTTGAGGGCAGAGAGAGACAGAGAGAGGACAGAGCTTCCGAGCTCCAGAGAGTGAGGAGAGAAGGGGGAAGAGGCTTTGGGAATGAAGGGGATGGAGTTTATAGGATAATAAAATGAGAAAAAAAATTAGATTAAAAAAAAATATTAGAGAGAGAAAGTGAGAGCTTTGGAATCTGATTTGATTCATGTGTGTGAACCACACACACATATAATAATAGAGTTAATTCCGTGTTGACACTTGGACTGAAATTCTTATAATCTCTTATAATATGCGTGTGAGACCCACACACATAACATAGTAGATTAATACACGTGTCAATGCGTGATTGGTCTTCTTATTGTATGTGTGTGTGACTCACACACATGAATCGAACCCAATCTCTTGGGGGAGAGGGGCGACGCACCTGAAGTGGTAAAAATAAAAAATAAAAAATAATTCAAACAAAGTTTTTCACCTGTTGACAACGTGGTGTGGGTCCCACTGATGTGTGCGTTTTTGCGTGTGGGGTTTTGTCACAGGAGTCCAACTACAGCTGGTGAGCAAAGCAAGGGCACCTCCCACGCCTGAGATCTTTTTTTAAAATTATTTATTTATTTATTTATTTACCTTTTCACAATTTTATTATTACCTTTTGCCCCTCCCCAAAGTAGCAAAGTGTAATTTTTTAATTATTAATTGTGCGGATCTTAACAGTCATTGGGCGTGGTACATTTTAACTGCTGCGACCGCACGTGCGGACCCGCGTGGATCCGGCTCAGAAATAAATGTTGAAGATTTGAGGGGCAATCTACCAAAAGGCTGATCTTCACAGGGTGTATATGCAAAAAGTTGAACAGTTTTTAGTTAGATATAAATGATATAAGCTAATTATAAACGGAGAAAATACCAAATCAAATCGATACCGATTATTATTGTCTGATATGATTCTCTCAATGAAATTAAATATTGCACATCTCTTTATATTATGGTAAAAACTCTAATATTTGTCTGGAACAATTACATATAGAGAAGATAATTTATGGACTTCTCTTGACTTTCTGCATGAACTCATTTAGATCATAGCAAATAGTAATGTAAAAAATATTGCAGGTAAACATAAATAAATTTCGTATAATAAAATAGAACGGGCTTTACAACTAATAACTATCATTTTGAAAAACAATCTATGTAAGATACTGATAGAATTCGATAAAAAAGAAAAGATTCTGATAAATATAAAATTTTCATATCAAATTCTCAGAGATATTACATAAAACCTAATCCAAATCCGATCTGTTTACACCTCTAGCTAGAAGTTAGCATATCTCACTGTAATTCTTTTGTTATACCTCTTTGATTCATTGTGTGATATTATAGTGGTGCATATGATTAATGCTCATAAATATAGTTAAAAGAATAGGAAAATCTCCCAATGACATATATTAAGGTAACCATAGTTATTAAGTGGTGAAGTGAAGGACAATTTGGTAACCCAAATCCTGTAAACTCAAACCAGATGGATTCCTTGCTCAATTTGATTGGAAGATTCCAAAAGAAATTGAGCCACTGTTGGGTTCCCTCTTACGGTTTGTTTGTTTGTCTTGAAAATTGCTACTTTTTTTTTTCCTGTGTCATGAGCCTCATGTTTTTTTTCTGCAAAACCTGTTTGTTTCACAAAAAAATATAGGAGACAAACTCTCTGTCATATCTAGCATTTTCTTGCGACTGAAAATGAGAAAAAATCTGACACTCTTTTCTTCAATTTGTTTTTCATTAGCCAAACACACCCCAACATCTCTCTCTCTCTTCAAAGCGGGTCCTACTACAAAAACTTTTGGACACTTTACCCACATTATTAGCATTTTTCATTAGTTTTTGTTAATTAAACTTGTTACATTATATAGTTTTCAAGGTCACATTCATGAAGACCTCTCCAACTTCTTTGCAAATTAGTTTTTTTCTTTTCTTTTAAAAAAAACTCTTCAAGAAATTTGATCATGATGTATTGCATTTAAGTAATTTTTATGACTAAACGAAAAGAATTAGTCTTCAATTTACACTAATTTGGCTTCAGAGTGAAGTTCGACAAATATTTTCATACTGATTACACGTGCCAAAAGATCTTATATTGTAACAATAAGATTGTTTAGATATTTTGTCTCTTCAGGCAATAGTTGAAAAACTTCATCTCTCTGATTAGGTAAAATTTGTTTCTTATCATTGTCAATTTATAGATATTAAGGTATTATTAAAATTTTATATCAAAGAACACATATAAAGACTTTATATTGATTTGAAAATATCTTATGACTTCATTAAGACTTGCTCATATGTGTGTCACATATATTTCTTAAATGAAATGCTAATGCTAATGCACTAAAGAAGACCTAAATGGAAGTTGAAGGTTGCAAATGGTCTTATCAAAAAAAAAAAAAATTGTCTTAAAAGTAACCATTCATACAAGCATATTGTCAATGTACTTTCGAAGCAACAAACTCATTCATCTCAAGGGATGTTCTCTATACCCTATTTTCATGATTTCCATGTCATATCTGATTCAATAGATTCAAATTGTAACCAATATTCATCTAGCACTAGCAATTTCATGGCAAGAAAGATTCTAGATCAAGAAATTGTTACCATAGCTAAGACCAAAAAGACTCCAAATTATAAGATCCCAAAGGACTATTGCATGTGGATCCCCCTTTTTGTGAGCATGGAAAGCAAAATGACATCAAAGAGTGTAAAGGGTCCACAACATGTCTTGTCTCTCCTCTAGGAAAATGATGCAATAATGATCTTCACCTATATTCACCAAGGGGGCAAGGGTTTAGGTTGTGCCCCCACACTTGGCCCATTCTTTTAATATCTCTAACAAAAAACTTTTCACTTATTAAATGATGATAGTATGAGCCTCTCTTTAGAACAATATCTTTCCTTTGATGGGTTTGGTCAAATACAAGGATTATGTGCTCCTTACACTTGTGATCCATATTCATCCACACAACTTTAAGTAGGTGTTTGCTGGGTTTTTTTTTTTTTTTTTTAATTTTTTGAGTAAACTATTGACTTTTTCTTTCAAGTGAATAAGGAGGACATATGAGAGTGAAAGATGATGTGCAGGATAATTCCTCTCCCAACCAACCAAGAGATGGAGGCATGGTCTACTCTACTGTCCACTTGTTCTGGTTTTTCTTAAAACCAAAGTGGAAGTAAAAAATGTTTCTTTTGATCTGATCACTTGATGGTGAACTTTGTTGCATCTATTTAGCATCAATTGATAGGGTTTTGTTTGGAATGAACCAATACAAACCAAACCCCAACCCCCCCCCCCCCCCCCCCCCCCCCCCAACACACACACACACACACACACACACACACACACACCAAGAGATGCAAAAGGAATCTTTTGTAGCCAAATTGGTTGTAGCTCTAGCTGCAAAAAATGTGAAGGTCTTAATCTTCAACTTACAAGCTTTATGGTTAGTTACAAGAAGTGCTACAATTCGATTGGTACTATAATATAACAAGTGGGAAAGAAGTATCATATTTCAAGGAAAGTCTCTCTCAAATTACTATATACGAAATACTCTTTATGTGTCACCACTTGTTAGAAATAAGTTTTTCATATATAAATGATTGCATTTGCATCGATATCATCTACAACGATCAACCAAATTAAACAGATAACTGGCAACATTACTTACTTGCATGAACATAATTTAAAAGTCTTAACATGTTTACGACAAACCAGACATGCAATCTGAGGAGAAAGACTACAAAAGGAAAAGAGACACCTGAAAAAAACTAGAGAAATCACTACTTGATTTAAGCCTTGAATCATGTACATGCTATTCAACTTTGATATCAATTTAACCAATTTACTTCATTAACTACAGCTCAAGAAATAAGGATCAGGCAACCATCATGTTCTCTTTTCTCTCTCTCTCTCTCTCTCTCTCTCTCTCTCTCTCTTGGCCAGGATGCACAAAAGAAAAAAGAGGTGATATCACATGAATCCCCATGTTGTGCATGCACATGTAATTCAGCAAGGTATCATTTCACTTTTCTCAATTGATGAAAGGGCTCCTTATGATTGATACCCACCAACTTTCTTCCCCAAAAGTTCCAATTTGCTCAAAAGACCCAATTTGATGGAGGAGGGAAAGAGGAAGAGACAAAGAAGACCTACCAAGTGAAAAGGGCCTCTAAGGCACTTCACAACTAAGAAACCCCCCTTGGCAACTTGCTCAAGATCTTCCAACATAAATAAGAAAAAAATGAAAAAAAAAAAAGAAAAGAAAGATAAAAAGATAAAAAAAAGGCAGTTCTGATGCACACCCTGACTTTCTCCTTGATATTCCACCTAAGAAAGTGAAGTCTCTCTCTCTCTCTCTCTCTCTCTCTCTCTCTCTCTATATATATATATATATATATATATATATATATATATATATATATATATATATATATTGATTCGAGCTAAAGAAAGTGAAGTCCTTCCAAATGGATTCGAGCTCAAGTCCTTCCAAAAGGATTCGTGCCCGAATCCGTCCCACTCAAATACAACCCTTCGACATTCGAATAAAAGATCCACTCAGTTGAAGTTGATCTATATTATTTCAAGTATCTATAAACCAAAAATCAAGTATTTTCAATACTTTTTGCCCATGCATCAAGTAGGAAAAAAAACGGACGGCGTAAATAGTGAGTTAGTTAGTTTAACAGTGTAAAACATTTGAAACCTAATAAAATTGATTTGTAGAGATTTTTAAATGTTTAGATCATGATCAAATGGCCGAATCGAGAATTTGTATGTCTAAAGACATAGATTTAACCAACTCACTACTTTCAGATGTCCATTTTGCGCTGCTTGATGAATGAGTAAAAAGTATTCAAAAAACTTGATTTTTTTATTATAGATACTTGAAATAATATAATCAACTTCAACAGAGTGGATCTTGTATTTGAATGTTAGAGGGGTGTATTTAAGTGGGAAGGATTCGGTCTCGAATCTTTCTAGAAGGACACAAGTCTCTACACACGCACCCCCTCTCAGCCGCAAGCTGAGAGAGTTCTCTCAGCTGGCACTGCGACCTTGTCACAGTCCTTAAAAAAATTCAAATATTCTCAGTTAATTAGCACTGTCACCATGGTCGCGGTCCTCACAAAACACTACGATCATGATAGCAATCTTCACAAAGACACTGCGATCAAAATCTGTGACTGAGATTCAGCCACGTTGCCGCCCAGCTGAGTCTCCAGCTGGCTGCTTAGGTACATTTTTCTCATGTATATATTGAGGTATATAGCATAATATCCTTAGGCCTCCTTTGGTGACACATTCTTATTGAGTTCCATGAAATTTATTTTATTCCCCATGCTCAAATTTTGCAACATCTTCGTAGAAAACCTAAGCTAATCATCTACAATAATTTTTTTTTTTTTTTTTTTTTCCCTCATGATTGAATGAATGAGATTGTTGGGTGATCTGGTAGTGACTCTTGAACATGTCATGCCTGACATCACAAGTTGGTCAGCTAAATGCACGCCGATGTGATTGTTCTTACAAGTGCCACTTGTCAAAGCCCAATTAGAATTAAGTGAATCTTCACCCCCAACTGATCAGTATTGGACACCACGCACCTCAACTTGCACCAATTCAGAGTGCCATGATTGTGAAACAATTTGCCTTTGTTCCCAGAATGGTCAAACTAATGCAAGTTAGCCAAAATGGAACAATATGTGCACACACCAACTTAACTTCATATGTTAAACAAAAGACCAAAATGCATGGGCAGCCTTATGTGAAGTTGAATACAAGATTAGCTCCTTGGTTTAAGGGGGATGAATTAGGTACATAGGACCAAAGAATTTTAACTTGATACATGCAGTTGGGTTTATACCAAACAAAGAAAGAGAAGTCCCTAGAACATGAGCCCAAACAACAATGATATATAATAGAAACAAAGCAAGAGAATGTGAAGGAAAGAAAGAGAGGTGCATCCAGACTGGTCAATTACCTCCAACAAGGAAAGTTAAATCCTTTGTACAACTGAAATGAAGACTTTTGAAACAAAGAGAGTGATGAAATTCAACCCATCTTGCTAATTGTGGGCTTGAAATGATCTAATGTGGCCCCTAGGCCTCCTAATGTGGTAGAGTTAAAACAAAAGTTTGAGTTAATCATGCATGCATAAAGCACCTCCATGCATTTGGTACACCTAATGACACCTATCAACCCCTTTTGTAGACTTTGAGGCCTTGAGAGAATCCTAATTTGTTTAGTACTAAGCTACCTATAACCCCCCCCCCCCCCCCCCCCCCCACACCCTTTTTTTTTTTTTGGTGGGGGGGGGGGGTGTTTTCTTTTCTTTTCTTTTTTTGGTTTGTGGGGAAGAAAGATAATAGTGCATTGCCTTTGATAATGCAAAGATTAGACTTAATTTTGTGATAATACACATTCCACATTGTACACAAAATGCTAAAAGCTGGTTCATTTATGATCAGTAATATCTCATATGGACAGAAGAAATGTAGACAATTCAAAGGAAGTTGGTTGCATCATAAATTCAAGTACTTGCAGGATAGAAAAATCCACAAAACTTGTTTGCATTGATTTTTATGTGGCATGAAAGCAGCAGACATATTCCTAAAATTTAGGGTTTTTTAATCTAATTTACAGGATCAAATTTATTAGAAGGGAGTAGAAAGTTTAAGAACAACTTATATTCCAAGAATCATATAGTTGAGGAACAACAAAATATTTCCGGTGTAAACTTTTCTCAATTTATCTTCTCATGTATCTGATACAATAAGGATGATAGCAATAATAATAGAGAAAACAACACTATCACTCTCACAAAGAAAAAAAGAAAAGAAAATTCGAATGCAATAAGTATATTCATCGTCATAACAAAGAGGAGATGATGAAACAAAAGAAAGAAGAGAGTGAGTAGTCCTTTTCCAAAGTGCACGGTGTTCTTACAATTATCGCCAAAGTTTTTGTAAAGACAATGGCGGAGAAAATTGAGAATTTTTAGAACCTCCCAGTCCACAAAAAGAAATGCATAAGGCAAGAAATGGATGAGGTTACAATTTTTGGCCATCCAAACTAGACAAGAACACTTGTTGGGTGGAGGAGCACATCCCTAGAATAAAACCACCCAATCTCTTGAAACTCCAAAATATCTAGGCTCAAGGTACTAAAAGCCATCATCTCCACTTGGTTACAACTTACAATTCAGTGGCATACACATCATTCATTAGATGTACCAACCTTCAAGACAAACTTCCCCATCAAACCCCAACCCCCCCCCCCCCCCCCCCCCCCCCCCCCCCAACCCCCAAACAAAAGAAAAAGAAAAAAGAACACTTCATCTTCCAGTGGGGCCTCCATTATTATTACCTAAAGGAAAAGAGCAAAAAAAGAGAGACCAAAATCTACATCTCCATCACACACAAATTGGTTGCAAGTGGGCCCAACATGCCATCTTGCAAAGATTCCAAGGTTCTTAAAAGGATATACCCCTCCTCAAACATAGATGTCACCCAAACTGCAATTTTG
Source organism: Agave tequilana (assembly GCA_038442645.1). Classification (NCBI taxonomy): domain Eukaryota; kingdom Viridiplantae; phylum Streptophyta; class Magnoliopsida; order Asparagales; family Asparagaceae; genus Agave; species Agave tequilana. Next base: position 99,411 of record JAVJIF010016903.1, on the reverse strand, counting down.
AGATCTGACAGCAAAACACCAAGGCAAATATGCCACTCAACACCAATATACCCTTAAGGTGAAGATTAGCTTCTAGTAGTAACAAGGCCACATCTAATGCCTCACTTGTGCTTGAATCTTTGGGACCTCAACTTGGAGTAATAACCAATGAAAAGACTTCCTTTTGATGGTTCCTTGCATTGGTTTAAATTTGGTAGATCAAGATTAGAACAATAATTAAACAAAAGTATGCAATAGGAATCAACACCTCCATGACCTTCATGACCTTCCATTGGTTATATTTCCCCTAATAATGCTTTGATGACACCTTTAATTAATGTATCATTGCATATCATCAAGACTAGAAAGATTAGTGAAGGGAAGAAAGCTAGAGAAATACGAAATGATTGCTCCATTCCTAAGTGCCTCCGTAGCTACCATAATACCCTCCATTTGTATTAGATTTTGCCTAATCCCAAAGCTTTTGTCTATCTTAAATCGCTATAATTATAACAAAATGGTTTACAAATGTTAGTATGGTGAAAGAAATACAAATTTTATTTACTCATTTACACTACTTGATTTGCTAATGCCCATGAACAAAAAATATCATATAATGTAAAGTCAATGTTGTTACTTATATATTAAATTGCAAAATTTAAACAATAAATACGATGCTTCTTCACAAAACATTACTTCAAGCAGATAAAGTTTATGTCTAGCCGAAAAAAGTAGATAAAGCTTATACAATAAACGTACACATAACATCTTATAAAGATTAATGTAATATATCATATTTTGTATCAACATTGTCACACCCATTGCTGCACATACTAGATATATAGTACATATGCATCAAATTCCTTTTTATATTACCAATCAATCATCAGCACTAAATCTAATCATTTAAGAGTTGATAATGTCAAGATCACACTTAATCAATCCTCAAATTAAGGTGCTAAATCACACTACAACAGCTATACAATTTATTCAAGAATTGACCATGAAGATTTGACCATAGACCACCATTGATGTGCTTATTATCTTGTTCATCACGTATTGGAATCTCTTCTAGGATTTTTATAATAATGATATGCTCGCATGAGTTGGTATAATGTTGGAAAAAGGGAAGAAGATAAAGTGATAAGGAAAGATTACATCCTTAGGGAAAGATTTGGTCGGTTTGTGGGGATGTGACTGGGCAAGTGATGCAAAATTAAGAAAGGAGTAGAGATATGCCCACCTCTTTATGGAAAAGCCTCATTAGCGTATTTGGTCCTCGAAGTTTAGCATCGAATGTTTTTCGGATGGAGGTTAATGGTGCTAAGATGCTTCCTGAATTTGATTGACACTGACCTCCAATGAACCTCAAAGCCCCTAGTTCACTCACAGTTTGAACTCTAAAATGCCAAATTCCTTCACATTCTATTACTCTCTGGAATCAGTTGAATCTCCAAGTAATTTCACAAGCTACAGGTGCTTCAGCATGCACAATGTATCAAAAGACAAGTAACTATGGACAAACTTGCATATTGGCATATAATCACCATCATTCACAAACAAAGATCTTTTTCATCAAAATGGGGTCGAATGGGGAGCGGTAATGAGAGAACGAGGGCCCTGCAGGCTGAATTAGTGAACTTCTATGATTAGCTGTCAACTTGATGTAAGTCTTTCATTTATTTGACACCATATGTTGTGAAGGCTGCAGATGCTTTAGCAAAGCACTGCTATAAATGATAAGCAACTAATAGCTGCATATCGTTATCCTCGTTACCATCATCATCAAGACAATATTTCCAATCAAAATGGGTTCAGAATCTTCAGATAATGCAGCAAGCTTAAACCAAATAATTGAACAAACTTTCATGATCATCAATCAACTTGATGCCAATCCTATTATTTTTTTTCACCCATATGCATGTATTGATCCAAGCTACAATCTCATGTGCATAATTATCTATAATCAGTATTATTTTTCTCTCTCAAAAGAACTATCAAGAATAAATATCATCATCTGTCAAACTCCAGAAGCTTTACAAGCACGGCTCTAAAAGATTAGTGCAGAAAATATCTATGTTCATACAAGCGATTGTCGTTGCCATCATCTTAATGCCAATCCTCTCATTCGTGCCCATATAAAAGATGACATGTATCAAAAATAATATCATGCCCGAGCTTGGATGCTTCAGCAACCACTGCTCTAAATGGTAAAATGCAGACAATATCTATGTTGAGAGTTCATACAGTGATCATTGCTACCATCATCATCAAACAATAGACTACTTTGAGAATATAGCAAACTTCCATTATCATTTATCGACTTGATGCCAATCCTCTCATTCTTGCCCAGATACAAATACAATTATTGTCAAACTAAGCCATATGCCATTCGCATAACTAAAATTGACATCTATTCAAAATAATATGATGATGCGCTTGAGCTGGGTTGGGGTTGCTTTACTTCATGGGAACGCTCACCTAGTCACTTATCAGAAAAGAGGCAAAACAGAGCCCCACCACTTCTATCACTTATCACTGCAGGAAAGGTGTCATATCTCAAAGTTTTCTAATGCTTAGCCTCCTTTAATCTTTTTGTAACAGAAATCTCCTCACCATCACAAGAAAGTTGTGATGTTGGAGTGGAGGACCATGAAAAAGCCTGCTTCGGACCTCAGCATCAAAAAGTATCTCTTCAGATTTGAAACAACTTTCATATCTTTCAGCTTTGTTAACCGCCATCCTCGAACCCCATTTTGTCCTCAATGTTTCCCTATCTTTCATGTGGTCCTTAGGGGAGTCCAGGGCAACACATGCTTGCACAGAGGAGAGAAGCCGTAAAGAGACATGTCCTGTACTTCATTGTTCCCCTAAAAGCAGTTTAAGTTTTCCTTCGATGGAAGGAGTTTATGTAGAGATAAGGAAATAAGCTAGGGCTTGTTTGGCTTTACAGTTTTTTTGGCACTTGAGTCGTAACTCCAAACTACCAAATTCAAGTCCGTTGGTTATTATTCACAGTTACTAAATTGTAGCTATCTAATTCCAAAAGTTCAGTTTAACTACAGTTTACAAAAAATCCAGTCAAACTGAATTTCTCAACTCCACAAGATACAAGAGAAAAAGAAGTATTTCCCCTTCATCTCATTAAGCTCAGCTCCCCTTTCCCTTTTCATGGAACGTAGCACTTACGATTCTTCTTCACATTCAACTCCAATTTGGAGATGACTCCATGTTTTATCCAAACTGACCATAAAACTAGTGAAACTATGTTTAGAGAACTTCAGTCATAGGATTGCAACTGACAGTTTGCAAATCTCTAACTGTAGCTTATAAAAAATAACCAAGTCTAGGAAACTTCAGAGGCAATCAAGACCTAAACAGGTTTCTTGATGCGCATGGCACTTCAAGGATTGGCGACAATTGATAATATACTATTCCATTTGGAGCTTGAACAATCTTAGTCTTTTACATATAAAGTGTAATTTCAGATAAACATCTAATGGACTTTATCAAAACACTAGAGCAGTCACATACAAGATTACTAATTTATCAAACACACACATTTATAAAATTTATATACAGGAACAAGCCCAATTCAGGTTCTTGAGATATCCTTATGTCAGGAAATACAATAACTTTAATTGAAGACTCACGTCTGCAAGACAGAGTTTGCCTTCCATACAAAACCTTACATCCAAAATATTTTGCAGGCTGACCTGATATATTGGTGTTTTTTCCTGGTGGACGCATTACAGGTCAGTGAGCGGGTATGTCTATTATCTCATCACTAGAATGCTTTAGGAAACATCCTTGTTACGACACAGTAAAAGTCCATGCAAAGATGAGCAGCTCACTAAGTTCTTCAAGAGTAGAAAAAGCATCTATAATATAATTGATATGGCTCGTATCAAAATACATGATCTTATCATGCCACACCCCTCATGGGAAGAACCAAAAGTTGTAAACAAATAAGATTGGAGATATACTCCTCATGCCCCTAGAAGAACAAGTGAGCATCAAACATTGCAGTATGGGATGTTAAAAGAAAAAGGCGCAGAAGCACACTTGGAAGATACGAGACTCGACGAGTGCACACTAACAGAATTACACTTATTAACATTTGAGATCTACTCGTTGTGGCCCAACTAGCAATCAGTGCAATATGGGCAAAGAAAGAGCATAGTTGTAGTTTGTAACTTGTCGAGCAGGGATGGCAAGTTTCATGTTTCAACACAACTCTTTACCAAAGAAAGAAATGATCCTAATATTAATATGCATTATGATGACAATAAACTCAAGCTACTTTAAACTCATAAAAATGGCTCATCATCAATTTCCAACCAAATGATTTCATGACGGTCAAATTGTGCCTACTAACCAGGTATGAGCAGTCTTTTAGTTCATGCATTTGGTAGTCAAAAGCTAAGCGAACAGCCATCTCTTTCAAACTACTCCAATCTAATGCTAAAGAAATGCCTTTTAAAGTCTATAAAAGCCTACAAGAATTGTCATAGACTAATCTCAGTACCTTTTATCATACTGCACCTATCTAGTTCAAAATATGGTTCAAAGTCGCGGTCCCGACTCGGCGGGCACCGTTTCACATCGGCCGCAGTGTCGCGGCCCCGACTCGGACGAGACGCGCGAAACGCTACATAAAGGGCTCAAAAAATTCTGAAAATTACGACAAATCTTAAAATTGTAGACATCAAAAGTAAAGTACAACATGTTCAAAACATATCACCTAGCATACTAAACATGAAGATAATGTATAAATACATGCGTCGCGATATTAAAATATCAAATAAATGTATAATTTAGTAAACTATATGGAATTAATTAAATTTAAATTAACTACTCTTTTCACAAAAGTAAAAATTAGCTCTATCTTTCTAATAAAATTTAAATTATATAAAATTAATTATATAAAATTTTGGCTCAACTCGGCCGAGTCGGCCGAGTCAGAAAAATAATGCAATAGGTTAACTCGTGGACCGATCTCGGAACGGCCGAGTTTTTGAACCTGGGTTCAGAAAGGAATGGATTAGGATAATGAATCGAAGTTGGTAACTTTATTTATGTCGTTGGCTTCACTTTTCTATATTACTATGTCTTTCAGATTTGGCCTCCATAGAACCTCAAATATTTATAAGCAAGCATACAGTACTCACAGGCATTCTCTAGACTTCATGAGGTTGATTATTACCAATAACTCTCTAACATCTAAATGTTTTGTCCAAGTACATATACTTGTGGTTGCCAAAAACTCTAATATCCAAAGGTTACATGTCCACGACTCCATGAATCAACCTCAAATTCATAATATCAAAATAAGTGATGCATTAATCATTTGGCATCACAGACAAACTTAACCGGTGCTTTGCAGTCATTTGCAAGATCACCTTCAGATTATTATATACACAACACATTAATCCAAAGCCATAATATCATGTGCTCCTTTTAGATTAAAATGATACACACCACATAATCCAAAGCACATAACATCATGTACTCCTTTTAGATGCATAAATAAATAGATAATCCAAATGTTTTCTTTGCACTTTAATAAATAAATATATAATTAGAGGCCTCCAACTATTTCAGACTAGAGTTCTTAATTATCCCTCCAATCAAGGGAGAGAATCCCTTATGCCCTCTTATGAGAAGACAATTATCTCAAATGTGAAGTTGCTCTAGGATTTGAAGAGTTGCAAGTGCAAAACTGCTTCTAGCGAAGACTTCAACACCCATGCAATGGCATACAGTCGCAGTCCAATTCAAGCAATATAACATGGCAACATGCCAAAGGTACTGGAAGGCTGCCTTTGAATTGGCCTCTAAGGCTCACTTGCACAAAAGGAACAGAAAGAAGAAATAATTCTATCAATAATCGCACAAAAATAGTTTTGGAGCCCCTATTTTCGAATTTCTTTGCCACCCTTGTTCCTTTTATAAAAGCTTAGAAGAAAAGAATGATGTTACAGTGAATATGAACTGTACCATTGCTTCCGTCTCCTAGAGCCAATACATCTTTTCTCAACTCCTCCATCAAAACTCTTCAATATCTTCCATATCTTTCAACTTTATTAACCACCATCCTTAAATCCCACTTATTCATCCATCTTTGCCTTTCATGTGGTTCTTGAATAGTGTTGTGCACGCACCTGCACAGAAAGGCTGCTGCAAAATGATCGGCACCTTTATTCTTCAGCCAAAAGCATTAAGGTTCTTTGACAAAAGAGAGACAAAGAAAGAAAGGATGCTGTGCTTATCTCAATACAATCAATATCACTATTAAATGCACGAGGCAATAGGTGCCAAAAAATATGACTTTAATAAAATTTCAGTTAGTTTGCTGAAAAATTTTACAACCTTGTATTAACCTTTTCATGTCTTCTCCTCTCTCATTCTAGTGCTTATTTTTGCTGTGCCAGTTCCCTTCTCCGAGTTCTCTCCCCTAATTTTTCCATGCCTTAACCAATTCTTTCCAGATCAACTCCATTTGACAATAACATTCTTATACAATTTGTCTTCTCTTATCCATTTAACACAAACCTTGTATCTATCTAAGTTACCATTCTATCTATTTCCACATCCCTATTTAAATTAATCATTAGTTCATTCTTTACCTTAACTATTTCAATTCGCATAGATTTAAATTATTGGCCAATATACATGGCTAACCATCTCGTTTATACCTCATTTGAGAATTTTTATTCTTATCCGATTTCTTCTCTCCTATCCATTCAGCACCAACCTACTAATCCTAAATTACCGTTGTTATCTATATCCATATCAACATCCTAATTTACACATGTTCCTTTCGTAAAACATTGGAAGAAAGGAATGGTGTTACAGTGAACAAGGGCTATACCATTTGCTTCTGTCTCCCATGCCAATTGCTTCTTTTCTCATCTCCTCCATTAAAACTCTTTAGTAACTTCCATATCTTTCAATTTTCTTATCCACTATCCTTAAATCCCACTTTTTCATCCATCTTTGCCTTTCATGTGGTCCTTGGATTACTAGTGCTGCCCATGCGCTTCCACAGGGAAGCTGCTAAAATTATCCACTTTTATTGTTCAGCATAAAGCAGTTAGGCTTATTTTGGCAGAGGGTTAAGGAAGAAAAACTAAGATGGACTAAGATGATGGGTTAAATTAGATAACCAGTTATCAAAAAGTTTAATAAAATCTTGTGCACATTTGAATGTTTGGAAAGGATAAGGATTACAAACAAATTCTAATACAAATATAATGATTATCTCTTAATGATGGTGACATCTAATCAAGATGAAAGAGTCGAAGAGACGAATCCAAGAAGTCCCAGTTCGAGTTGAAGTAGTAGAGTTTTGAATATTTTTCTTTTTTTCTTTTTTTATTTTTTTATTTTGATATTTTTTTCAGCTTCTAAATTTTGGATTGTAATTCTATTTAGATTAGGAGTTTGAGTTTGGGTTGGATTCAATTTTTGTAAAGGCCTATATAAAAGCCCTATTGTATCAACATTCTTAATAAAGAACTTTGAATAAAAGTTGTTATTGGAGAGTTGGCTCATCTCAATTTTTTTAGGATTTAAGTTCCTAGTCTTTATCTAATTATCCTCTTTAAGCCTAATCTACCTCTATCTCTTTACTATGCCGCCACCTCTCTCTCCTTTAACCAACAACCAAGCAACCAAACACTTCTCCTTGCAGCCAACAACAAGGCAGTCATCTCAACTCCAACGAAGCCCTCTAAACAGCAAGCACCTAATTCCCTCTCCTCCTTACTTTTTCTCAATTCACAGCTAAGCCACTGAACCCCTCCTTCTCCTCTCCACAGCCCGAATCCAACCTCCAGACCCTTTCTATTTCAAACCTACCCTCCTACTCAAACTCTCCTTGCGCTGCCGCCGCATGGTCGCGACAGCCCAACAGTCACGTCGAGGATCCAAACTCGCCACTTCCTCCCTTCCCTCTCTCCTCATCTTCATCGAGATCGCCGCCTTGCCTTCATCATCTTCAACCGCCGATCGAGCTCCACTGCCCGACACCGAGGCCTCCATCGAGTGATGTCGCCCTCGCCTTCCTCCACTGTCACGCCATTCAATTTCTACCTGCAACAAAGCGGGTTTCAGAGCACAAACTCGACCGGATCCGACCCCCCTCACAAAAGAAATGGGTTTAAGTTGTTGTACCTGATTGCTACAGTGCACATACCCGCTGCTACAATAATGAGTTTACAATATATAACAGACCTGTTAAGAATTGGGTTTCATTTTTTGGATGTAACTCTCGCATCCGAGCTCAGCAGGAGATCTTGGTACAGTTACGATCGTGACGATGGACGCTACACACCGGCATCCATCCCAGATCGCTGAAGTCTCTGTGATCCTCAGGAGGTAATTTTCTTTAATACATTCTATTTAATTTAGAGAGGAAATCTACCTCTCTTATTTTATCAATTTAATCTGCTGTCACCAAATAGTAAGATTGTGAGAATTCTGTCACTCTGTGTTTACTGATCATAATATTGATTGTACAGGCTCCTGTCATTATAACTGGTAATTGCATCAGTATATTTTAAATTAAGAACGATACAACTTCTTTGCATGTTTGTTAAATCCATCTGCCTCGTGATTAGTTTTAACTATTTTCTTACTCAAGATTGTTTTGTTTGTGAAACGTAGCGAGGTTTTGCTTTATCACTGATTTTTTGACACACGCCATCACCGTTTCACATCACTTAATCCGACAAAAGAGATGAATTTGTTAAACCTCCGTTTCGAGGGGTTACTCCTCATAACCCTTTAGTACGAGTTATCTTTATCCTTCTGTTTTTTTAATGTTTGACAGGTTAAGGAAGGATTAGGTTTTTTTCAACTCGTGTTTCAACTTTTTGTGATTGGCAGGTTAAGGAGGGATAAACTCTCTTAACCTGTCATTTAACCCTTCACCAAACGGCATGTTAAGGTTCTTTAAACAAAATGATAGGAACAAGAGCCATAGGATAGCATGGTTGACTGAAAGACTGTTACTACACATCAAGTTCCAGGTTTTGATATGTACGACACATAAATACTTGATGGCACTCTTTTGACACACTGACAGATCAAAATATCAAATTATGATGCTACTACGGTTCAAATTATCAGATTATTGTAAGAGAAATTTGACACTTATATAGAAGGTGTAGTTCTACCTGGAGATTAAAAACACTGATAGACATGGTTGCAGGTTGCCAAATTTAAGGTCATTTTATTAACATGGCGAGGGCTCGTTGCATGCAGCCTTTATGTTAGCTTATCCAAAGATTTAAAAGCAACCCAAGGATCCTATCATATAGAACTTAGTATCCGCTACTTTCTAATCGTAACCACCATTTTGACTTTTGTAACAGCAAGACCTTCCATCTCTTTCAAATATAAGAGGCAATCTTTTACAGTGAACCTAGACTCTGACAACTGCTTCTATTTCACTACTAGGTCTCAACTTAACCTCCCCCATATTATCTTCCTCCGTCTCTCTGCTTTTCGTTTGGTCCTTGAGATTTAAAGAGATGCGTACATGAAAATCGATAAAAAGAAGTAATGTTGATGAATGTTGTCCTATAAGACGGAGCAATTTACGAAATACTGATAAGATACAAGAAAGAGCTATTTACAGAATAGTGATAACATATAATGGTTATCTAAAACAGTGTATCGTCGTGGTACTTTTTGCCACGCGTGCATGCATGTGTGCTTGCAATACTTGACATGTTGGATTCTTAGGGACCCCAATATCACATGTCCAAGTGAAACAGATCTTCGACTTTCATAGCCCCAAGCAATAGTTTGGCTTCTTCAGCAAGGAACTAAAAGATACTTTTATAGCCTTGTTTTGCAATTAAACTTTTTTTGTTTTCACACATAAATGTTATCACCTCAGGTTTTAGGTTCCAGTATGAAGATTGTAAAGTTTTGCGCCAACTAGGATTGTTTTTCTTTACAGAATCTGGTTTCTTCCTGCACCTCATTTGGGCCTATACTCGTGTTGTCATTACCATCAACCAACCCTTCTCCCCATAAAGAGTTTACCGCTGAGAAAAATCTACAGGACAAGATTCACACAAGTCATAAGTAATTACTGATTTTCCTAAAACTTACACGCCCGGCCGGCTGACAGGAAGGAAAACCTTTGACACGGTCATACCATACAAACTAAGTAGCAATTCTCAAATTTACCCTAGACTAGGAAATAGTCTAAATGAAGAGGGGCCTGGAAATGTCTGCTATAGGAATTTGATATCTTATAATGCTACAGCTCACGTGAACAACTGAAATACAATAGGGTCGGTTAACGAAAGAAACAAAAGTAAGAATATAGACTTAAATTTTAAACCTCTGGGAGTACAAATCACACTGAGAGCACCAGATAAAGCATAGTAAGCTTTTTCCTACAACTTGATTTACAACTCGAGATTAAAAATAGGGTAGTTTAGAAATAGGGCCTCATGAGGTGCCAAACAATAGGCTGTTCATATTAACTATTTTCTTACTGCTTGTCTCTAACGAAAAAGAAAAGAACTATCATGAAAAAGGCAATTGACAGCTAACCATGACATGTGCCAAAAAGTATATTAGATTCATGTAACTTAAAACCCTAAGGCTACATAAAGGCCTTCTCAGAGACTTGGATCACAAGATTCCATGATCATAAAGCTTTTGCCTACTAACAAGCAGAGCACAAGAAGTCAATTAAGGTCAGCTGCAGTACATGACAGCAAAACAGTAGCCTATTTCCTCATCCATTGATGGAAGGGTGCCCTTTCAATAATCTATAATCTACAAAAATCCAAGAACTTGAGAGCATAGGACAGTCAATGGGTCAAGTTCTGCATCCTGCTTCAAGGCTGGTCTTGCATCACAAGTTATAAATTAAAGCCTCCAGAAATCATCATGAGAACAAAAGTTTATATTTATTATCATGAGAATCAACATTACAAAACTAAATATATGATTGAATAAACAAATTAAACTTTGGAACGGTATAGTCATCAGTGTCCTCTATTGCATCATTAACATGATCTCTCAATAAAGGTTTGAATTATATTGAGAATTTGCATATGAAATATAACAAAGAAAGCTTAATTAAAAAGAAGAAAAACAGACTGGCAATTTCAAAAAGTTAAAACATACACCACAAAATGGAATGGCTTTAGCAAGCAAAAAGGCCAAGGATAACAACTGTAGTTGCTGCAATCATATATATGGTCTGAAGATTTCTATGAGAAGTTATGATCCTGATAAATTGGATAAGATCCTATGTGCAGTATTCATAAAACCCATTCAAGTGCTCTATAGGACTTTATGATTTTGTATTTAATATAGTCGCTTTGCTTGGTTACCAAAATTATATTTACTATCACAAATAAATTATCAAGCAAATACATGAGAACTATATAAGCATACACAAAAGCATGTTTTGACTTTTCCATATCACCTAAGTATTTAAAAGAACAAACGAGTGTAGATTACTCATCTCCGATACTAACTCCAAGTGTATCATCGGTTGCAAACTCCAGCACCTTTGAAGTTTTCCTCTGAAATTAAACATGGTTTCCAAGAAAACTGAATCTGCTGAATTTTGTTCAAGAGGCATTTTTAGTAACAGGCATCAGAAACTTGACTTTTAAATAATGCTAAAACATACAGTAAACAATTGTCTAATTAATGGAATCATAGAAGTAGAACATGTTAGCGATTTGAAGTACTTAACATATGCATTGTGAACAGTACAGATCCCATACTTATTTCTATCCTTGGCACATATTCAAAACTTCAAAATAACACACTCTATGCAATATAATCATCACAACAAAATTTTACGGGGACAATCTTCCATGCCATTAAAATATATGAATATTTACAGATGAGATGGCCAACAGATCATTATAAATAAAGCAGCTGAAAAAAATAGTGTTAGAGTTGGTAAACATATACTACAAAGTACCACACAACCTGTTTCTAAAGCCATACAAAAGTTTTACACATTTACCGATGAAGCTTCAGGATGGTAGTAAAGCATCTCTTTCCGCATCATCTCCCTGATCATATCTTCTTCCAACTCTTCATCAATGTCAAGATCGATGGGAACCTGAGCCGGAGAGTCAGAGCTCGGTCATAAAGTGGTGACATGTAAGGATGTTGCAATGCCTCAGTGACATTAATCCTTTTAGATGGATCGAAAACAAGCATCTTCTGCAGCAGGTCTACAGCCAAGGGATTTGCATGAGGGTATAACGCACTGAAAGGGATGCCTGGAGTGTATGGGAGGGACTTGATGTAATTACGAGCCTTGGGGTTATCAATAAAACCAAGATCAGCATCACTAATGGTACCAAGTATGTTGACTATGAGCTTGAGCTGGTTAAGACATTCTGTTCCAGGGAAAATGGGTTTGCGACCAAGTAGCTCGGCGAAGATGCAGCCTACAGACCATACATCTATTGAAGTGCCATAATTGTCACAGCAGAGGAGCAGCTCAGGGGCTCGGTACCAGCGAGTGACAACATACTCAGTCATAAATTTATCTTTTCCAATGCTGGCACGTGCCAGTCCAAAATCACAGATCTTGATGTCGCAGTTTGCATTGATCAAGAGGTTCCCAGGCTTCAAGTCCCTGTGGAGTATGCTTGCTGAGTGAAGATACTTCAGGCCTCTCAGCAACTAAAAATCAAACGAATCATTATGTTTCAGTAATAATTGGATATGAGCAAATGTACACAAGACAAGTATCCTCAGGAGTTTGCAAACACAATCAATTAGAACTGATAAGTCTTGCAATAGTATTATATTCCAACAGCAATAAATGACTAGCAAAGTTAGCAATAATGAATTAAATCTTAAAGAAAGCGGATCCTAATGCTGTCCAAAACGTTCTTATGATCCTTTGTTTCGAAACCAGGGCCGGTGCTAATTCAGCACCATAGCATTGTTCTCCTGTAACCTGTTCAAGCATATCGTACAACATTTGTCCATAGTTCCTGATAAATCACAATTGATCATAATGGTGCAAAGCAGTAAATTTTAACCCACACGTGAAATCTAAGAAATAAAAAATGCCAGTGCAATGACGAAAGAGGAAGCACGCTGCTAGGGCTGCAATTGGTTTGGGTGGATCAGGTTTTGCTATGACCCATGCATGATCCAAAACTTGGTTGGGTCTAGAAGCAGACCCAGTTTTTGCCTGTTTGTTGGGTGGGGTCCATGTCAGGTTTATAACAAATTTTCATGTGCCTATTATGTTTGTCAGGCAGGGTATCAATGGCACACATCCAAATCAAGCCTGCACAACTTGGGTTCGGTTCAGATTAGGGTCGGGCCCAGCCGTCAAAGGTCCAGTTATAGATCTAAACTTAATCAAACAAGCAAAAATGGAAAACTTAGCAAAATAAAATAAACATTAAACAAGTTACATAATTTATATTTTCATCAAACAATTCATGAAAATGCAAAAATTTCTAATATCTAAGGATGATTTGATCTTAAAAATGTGTTCTTATTCTTCTATGTATTCTTAATTTTGAAATTTGTATCAAATTCCTTTACATTTTCTTGTTTTGACATGGTTAATTAAAGAAATCATAATTATTAAAACTTACTAAAAGGAGTGATTTCAAAAGATGTTCAAATTACCCCAGATCTTTCTTTATCTTCATCTTTTGACATGGAAATTGGAGAAAGATTTCCTTCTTGGAGTTAGAAACATGAGAAAAGGAAGAAAAGAAATGGATAATGATATTTCCATATGGGTTTGAATCGGGTATTATTTCGGATTTTCGGATCGGGTCAGGTCGAGGTTGTGTTAAAAGTAAGAGGATCAACAGTAATATTAGTCTCTTGTCATCGGCTCCAGTCAGTTTTGAGTGATCCATGTCCGACCCAAAAGATAATATAGGTCTGATTTTCGACACACACCCATCCCCTTAATACATCAAATCGGCGAGCTAGGTAAAACTCGGATCAGATCTACGTCACGTTCAGGTGTACCCGCTCGCTTGAAGCCCTATACAGTGAATCAAACACCTTCTTAGCATTACCTTTCTATAAAAAAAACATTACTGCAAACATATTGGAATTTAGTATTGTATCTTAAAACGCACAATGGTACAGCACAAAGATGAGAATGTTGGATTTTTGATCTACTTTATGTTGGACCAACACCTTCTTTATTGTTTTATGATAAATGAAGTTTTCTTGGCAGACAAAAGCAGTTTCTAGGCCGCTCAGATTTAATTCAATGACTTATTTCAATGACTCAGTGGAGTAACGAACCGGCAATAAGCTTACATCATTTTAAGCTGAGAAGTCCAACTTCAACAAGCCCCTAGTGCTTCACACATCACAGACTAATTTTAGCTATGGTCACCAAAACAACTAGCATGATCTCTTTTGAAAGAATAGGATTCTCGCTTTGCTCAAAACTTGGATGGAAGAGGGCTTCGAGTCTGGATTGCTTTTATAAAAACCATAGTTCTTCCAAGACAGCTGGTGCAATACTATACTCCCAACTTCCATGACTTGTTCTATAATGAGGTAGGCCCAATGTATCAGGTAAGGGATCTGTGATATGGGCCCTAATGTACAAGGACTTTATGGAGAGTTTCTCGACATACAAGAGTGCCTTGGAAATCTCATTAAGCAAATGTTAAACCACGTTTAAAATCTCGGTATTGGTATTGGTCTTGATGGTTTTTAGTATCGATATCATCAATATTGGCCGTATCGACTCTAATATTTGTCGATATTATAGGGTTAATATTGTATCGTGTGCCTCAAATTAAACTTGATACAATATTGCCGATGTATATCAAAATCGGCCGATATTTCAAACTATGGCTTAGAGTCATGAAATTCAATGAACTAGAAAAAAAGAAAAAAGAAACAAGTTAATTTGGTCTGATGCAAAAAACTGATTTTGAAGGAAAATGTGTATAAGGAAGAAGCTATGGCAGAGGGAAAGGAATCAGTTGAAGAACTCTTCAACAAATTCTTCTTCCATGCAGAAACTGCTGAAAAATAACCCAACTTTAGTTTTTAATATGCTTTAGTGAAAAGGATTTAAAAAATAAGCTAAGAACCCCCCCCCCCCCCCCCCCCCACACGCAAGAAAACACCCAAAAAATAAAAATAAGAAAAATAATAAGAAATAAACAAAAGAAAAATCTTGATAGGGCGGTGTTGCACTTATGGCTAGAGTTCATACGAATATGGTAACAAATCTTATTTATTCACTTTCCCCTTTACCGGTTCATATATTGACTAGTAACCAAAAGCATTTAGCTTAAACCTCATTAACTCAAAGAAATGAGAAAGCCCAAATCAATCTTAACATTGTACAAATTTAAATCATGTCAACACAGTGAAAGTGAAAGTGAAAGTTCGTTAAATTTCACAATAGAAGCTCTCTACTTTAGTGCAAAGATATATTTACCTTCTTGTTAGATGCACCAAAATCTAGTGTTTGGTCATGTCTCATATACAATCATTTTTTTTTTTTTTTTTGATAAGGATTCATGTAAAATCCAACGGGGTAAGTAGCCACACTAGAAAAGAGTTTGAAAATAATAGAATGACGATAATTTACATAGCTACCATCTATAAGAACTTGAGAATGGAAACATATATTTATTATAAAACAATACCTGAAATAGAAAATATTGGCAATGGTCATTTGAAAGTGCCTGAGAAGATTTGATAATCTGATGCAAGTCGGTGTCCATGAGTTCATACACCAGATAGACATCCTTGAAACTTCTACTGACTGGCATCATAATGTCCTTCAAAGCAATGACATTCTCATGCCGCAGGTGCCGAAGAAGCTTCAGCTCTCTGAGAGTTCTAAGTGCATCAACACGATTTTCAAATGCATTGTTAATTTTCTTAATTGCAACTTTCTCATCAGTATCCCTGTTGATTGACGAGCACACAATCCCATAAGCTCCTCTACCTATGGGCTTGATGGGCACATATTTGGAATCAATCTCAAAAATGGTTTTCCACATCATATAGTAATGTTTTCCTCGGTTTCCCATGCCACTTGGAGGATCAACCAGTCTAGCCATTTCCTCTAAATTACAGCAGCTACAATAGCAATGAAATTCATGAGTAAACATTGCTAAGAACAGAAAACAAAAAAAAATTAATATTAAAAAAAAACATCTATACTCAACAGTTTGAAAGACTTTCTCATACCCACGTTAGTTTGGAAAACACCAAAGTACTCAACCCATAATATCTAATCCAGAAGAAAGAGCTCAAAGAGTGATTCCAACCTTGGAAAGGTTAGCATTGAGAAACTAAGGCAGTCTAACCTTACAATAAAATGGGCACCTTATCATAAAGTGTGTGACTATGAGTAAGAACATCTGGCATTTTTTTCTCGTTACTTATCTAATGTCCAATAGCAGGTCATAAATGAACACCTTTCCATCATAGAGATAAAATCCCCATCCCCCCACCCCTCCCGCCCACTCCCCCACAACTAAACCCCCATCCCCAACCCAAAAAAAGGTCAAAATATTATACGAATGTATTTTGTGCGAAACAGGGATGCCCTCGGACTGCCCACAGAGAACTAACCCTAGACCTTCTGATTCCCCTGACCTCCCCATTATCACCGTCCCGGGCTCCACTGGTTCAGTATTCAAAATGTTCGGAATGGATTTGAAGCTATAGAATATCAATATACAAAGAAGAAAGATGGTAAAAAAAATTAACGAATGTTTGTACTGGTTCACGAATAACGAAACATGAGATTAGCTCAGGCAACAACAACACAAAACAAGGCAACCATCTATTTCATGAATGATCATAATTTCTTTAGCAGTCAAAACGTTTAATGAAATTGGTGAATTTTTATAGTTTGCCAATAAATTGGTAGTGGAGGAACAGCATGAAAAATCATTCAGCTCAGAGTATATGTGATCTAGGCCAACTTATGGGTACAAGTATCATTTACTAACAGCTAACAGTAAAAATTACAAGAACAAACTGATACAAGAATTTATGAACATATAAACATCATCTAGAGATCAAACAGTTGAACATAAATTGCAAAATAAATTCCATTAGAAATTGACGCATATATAACCTTACGACTCCCAGCAAAGCTCTTGACCCTGTTTGCTAATCTATATAAACAGTCCACTCAATTTCATTATCCCAACTTCAATAAACTAAATAGATCCAAAGTTTCCACCTTTGGACAAACCCCAGAAAATTTTCCCTAAAATTCAAACTAGAGTCAATTCCTCGCCTCAAAACCCCCAAAGCCCTCAGAGAAACCCTAATTCAGCCGATGTCCCAATCTGTGCAGCTTCCCGGTCCCCTCTCGCTTTCAGTTTCCTTCAAAATCGCATGAATCGATCGAATTTCCTGCTCCGATCCTCTCAATTCCTCTCGAATTCGTGCCCTAATCCCCAATTTTCTCAGCTGATCAACTGTGTGAGAGAGAGAGGGCTGGCGCGAAGAAACCAAATAAAAGTGGGCATGGAATATACGGGTCTACATCACCCATACCCGACGCGGACAAGAAAGAAATAATATCTTAAATTTAAAAGAGTTCGATCTTACCAAAACATTATTGAAACCTTATATATAGTTTGTGTCAAAACAAAATTATGTCATGTTTTGAAAGAATGTAACTAAACAAATCCATCCAAGCAATTTTGGGCTTGTTTGACTGCTTGTAAGTGACTGTGAGTTGTAAGTGTTAAACTTTTTTATAGTTGTAAGTAAGTTTTACGATATTTAATTGGTAATATAAAATTGTAAGTGAAAAATCGTATTTTACAGTGTTTGGTTGGTGAATGTGTAAATCGTAAGTGAAAAAGTTGACCAAATTAAGTCTTTGATTATTTAAACATATTAAATATTTAAAAAATAAAACTAAAAAATATAAATATTTAAAAATATTAAATATTAAAAATACTAAAATATTAATATTATAAAATAATAAAAATTAGAATACTAAATATTAATAGTAACCTAATATTAATTATTAAAAATATTAAATATAGCAATCTAATATTAAATATTATTAAATTAAATTATAAAAAAATTAGATGTCAAAATTAAAAATTTAATTTAATAATAAAAATTATTAATTTTATATTAAATATTACTAATCTAGTAATAAAAAGATTCTAATAATAAAATTATTAGAATAAAACAACCGAGTCCTTTATAATCATTTTGGTTTTTCTAGCTGGCGTTCCATGACTTATAATTTTACTAATATTTGATTGTTGATAATCTTGAAATGATATTTACATCGTGTCACTTCTCATTTTATTTTAAATAGGTCAGTTGGAAATATAATTCAACTCTAAGCTATATTAGTAAAGAGTTTTGTTAAAAGTTAAGTTAAATTAAGAATATCTATTTAGAAGAGTTTTTATTTTTTAAGAGTAAAAGTTTAATTATAATTGTAGGAGTTTATATTTATTTGATTATTAGAGTTTCTGCAGAGGTAAGAGATCGAAGAATTTATATTCATATAAATATAAATAGAGTACACAATGGCTCAATTTTGTATGAAAAATTGTACGAAAAATTATTAGAGTTAATAAAATAAAATAATATTTTTTCCTTTCATAAATTCTTGTCTTCTTATATTTTCTTTATCAAATATCAACCTCGTGTGCTTTTGAGATGTTTTGGGTGGTAATAGTTTTGAAACAAGTACAGTGACAGCGAGAGGAAAATGAAATGTACACAACTAAAGATAATTCAACTTAAGCTATGTCTATTTCTATTTTAAAAAATAAATAATAACTTTCTGAACAGAGGAGTTAGAGGAGTTTAACATGAGTTACAAGAGAATCTCAACATGATAAACTTATAATGTTGAAAATGTTTATTCAGAATATAACAGTGATGATGGACATGTGCGTTCAGCGATTGACATGCCAGAGAGGAAGACTGTGGCGCTTGACTGTTCGACTGGTATCTGTGATCTCTCAAAGGTCGAAGCTCAGATTGAGAGATTTAGATTTTGGAGAAGGAAGACGACCGGCCGTCACGTGACCGGCGATCTCCATTTCCTACGAGCTCTGAGTATTGCCTCTTCTTGCCGGTGATCGGAGATTTGCATGTGTTCACGGTGTGGATGTCAGTTCATCAAAGTATTGAGGATAAATTTGAGCATTATTTAAAATGTTCTTGATATATTTGGTTTTTTTTATTAAATTTTTTGTATGCCATCATTCAAGTAAAACATTTAGTATATATAATCTTATATATTCAGTAAAAAAAAGTTGTGCTGGTTTGTTCCTCTTAAACATTTATTATGCTCTGTACTTGTTCCCTTCTCACTTTGTATGCATGTGATGTATTCATGTGGCTTTTAGGAGTGCTTGTCTGTTGGAGGGTTTGGTGATGACCCTGCCGACCATCCCTACAGAATTAAAATGTTGCAACTCTGGCTCCTTTTTGATTGTGGCTGCCAGTGAAACTTTCTTGTGAGACAAATTCTATGCCTACTTATATATTTAGCTATTTATTTAGTTGAACCTATTGTTCTTTTAGATAATGCATTATCAGCATGCAAATGATCACTCGAGTTTTCAAAAGATCTTTAATTAAAACCGATCGAAGGAGGTTTTTTCCCGTGACTTTTTCACAATTTTGTCCGTCTGTATGTCTGTCTTCATTCGCGGAGAGAAAGCGAGTAAGAGATAGTAGCAACGCTCCTCTCTACATGATCTTTACATGATCTTTTCAAGAAACTCACAAGTCCTTCATTTCTTAAAATATAGTTCAAGTATCTTTATACAGTATTATAACTGTTAGAACTCACTTAGAGCAATGAACTCTCTTGGTGACGAACAAGAACGCAACGAACAAACACAAACAAAAAAATTACCATCACCAGTCTCAGTTTGATACTGGATATAGCTGCATATGAGAGGAAATAGCTTCATCTACATGTAAATTTTCAATGATTTCTTTCATGCCTTTTATTTATATAGGCAATTGTCATGTCTTGATTCACCACTCTCTCCCCTTTAATTGTTTGAATGCAAGTCATGTTTCTAACAGTAACCATGAGCATTGTTTGAGATACATGAACTTCAATATTTCTGATTAATATCAAATATGCTTCGTATTCAGCTCAAATACACCCCTAGTCACCAGTTACAAAACAAGCTTTTCTAGACAAGTCAAGGAATCAAATTAAGAACTTGCCCTCCTTAATTAAGGCTTTATTCTATGCATTCTTAAAGGTACATGCTTGAAGTTAAGAAACAAACAAAACCCTCTTTGGGACTGGAATTGGATTCTTGTTGAGGTCAATGCATAGAGAATTGGGAGTTTAAAGACAATCTTTGGGACTAAGATAATAAAGTTCGTTGATGCTCATAGCTTAAACTTTTGCAAAACAGCCAGTCTTCTCACATTTTCAAAAAGTCAAAAAGATTTAGAAAGAAGTTTTTGAACAAAGATTCTCATCAGAAATTCCTTTACTTTCTTCAACCAAAGTCCATCTTCCTTTATTTTTCCTTGGTTCCAAAGAAATGGAGAGTTTCTGTAATTAATTAATGAAGCTCATGCCTGAGGCTGTTCATTGTTTTCTGTTTCCTTCACAAAATATTGCAAGAAATCAGTTTTTATTCCTGGATGTCATCACCATAAGTTTAATCTAAAATATTTTAATAAGGTAGTATATTAGGATAATCTCATCTGAATACTCTTTTGAATATTTTCTATCATCTGTTACATCACTTTGCGATGTTCTCTTGTTTATGATCTTCAAATGATAGAAAGTATTCAAATAGATATTCATTTGAGTACTTGTAGCATTAACATTATCTCACATGTTAAAAGCGTTTTTGTGAATCAAAATCATAGATCACTATTCTCCTCTCATAGCTCGATCAAGCTCGAACTTGATGGCTCTGGTATCATTTTAAATCCTTGTTGTTGCATCAAAACTACAAAATCATCCTCAATATTGAGTAATATATTTTTATATTCTAACTTTTGCGACAGGTTGGAGATTTGCATTAGATAGCCGGTAATAGACTTAAAATTAAGTTTGATTTTTACTAAATGGGCGTTTAAGAAATCTCTTAAGATGACTAAATAGATAACAAGAATATATTTGAACGGCCGAAAAATTAAGAAGGGAGATTTTTTTTTTTTTTACAGCTCTTTTCTTCGTGGAATCAGATTTGAGTTCAAAACTTTTGTACATGAATATTTTTTAATCTCACTGCGTGTCTTGGAAGCAAAGTAGCTGGACAAATCCTAGACGGCAGTCATTAAAAAAGTTGAGTTTCTTTCGAAACTGAGAACTACACGGTGAAACTAATACAAAATAGTAATACAAACAGAAAGAATACGCATTCTCTTTTGAATTCAAATACAAAAATCTGAAAGGTTTTCTTTGTTTCTTTCACCTCACCTCAGTGTCTCCTCTTCAACTTTGATGTTCATCTCTTCTCACAGTTATGATCATTGAATATGATGGCTTTCACAGGCTTTCACACTTCTCATGGTTATAATCATTGATATAATGCTTTTTACATATGCTTTCACATAACCCTAAAATATCATAACCCTATTCAGAATGATTTTGTTGAGGATTTGGTTCATAATAAAGCTACGCAAAAGTTAAGATTTTTGTTTCTTCTTGGCCTTGACAAAACGTATCCTTTTTCCCACTCTAAACAAGGCTAGATCTCAATATATTCTCGCTAATTTGATCCAAAGTTGAGTGCAAGGAGAGGACAGTGCTGAAACTTACCATCATCCCATCCCATCACTGGATATTATATGATATTATGTGTTTCTTTCTCTCCACCTTTGCACATTTGGGAAGAATGCCTTGTAGGATTACAACCCTAATTATCGTCAAGACTTATCAATTCATGAACAGGGGGGCATAGCTCCTGCTGTCATCTACAGACCTCAAGATGACGTGTTTGATTTTGGGGGCGGAAGTGGGAAAAAAATGGAAGTGGGAAAATTTATATCTCACTTCTGATTGTTTGGTGTCAGAAAATGAAATTGAAAATCTTTTTTTTTTTTTTTACTTTTTTTATATTATTTTTTTCTCACTTACAGGGAGCCACCGTTAATTTTATGGTCGTGTAAATCTCACTTGTAGTAAGCTGTAACTCAAAACAGTTAATTTTATGGTCATGTAAATCTCACTTGTTGATAATGTATATCTCACTTACAGTCTATTTATATTCTAAAAAACTTTCATAATTAATATTTTTTTAATATTATTTTGCGGTCAATTTTTTCACTTCCGCTTCCACATTACTAATCACACATCAAAAAATACAATATATTTTTTTACTTACACTTTCATATTACAACCAAATATCAGAAAACTTATCTGCACAAATCTCAATTTCCTACGTTCTCTTAATTTTTTTCCTCCTAATTTTTCACTTCCACTTTTCCCTCTCATTTACAACAAACTAAACAGCAAAAAAAAAAAAAGAAAAAAGTGAACTCCATGACATCATTGGGTAGTATGAGTCAAATGCATTCAATTTCTGAAAGATGATACTTCTAGCCAGCTAGCTAAGCTAAGCTAAGCTGGCAGGGATAATATGTAGACCAAATAGTGGAATACTTGCATGATGGAAGAGGCTAGGTGTGGTGATGCATACAAATCTAGAAGGGGACAAGAATATCCCATGAAGAGATGATAATTCAATCTCCTAGATTTTATGTTGAGGTGGATCATTGAGAGATGACAACAACTATAATGAGTGACATGATTCTCAAATTTTTGTTTTTTTTTATTTTTTTTCACTTTTATCATTGAGTGATATTAAGTTAATGTACTTGTCCGGCTATATTAACTTTTTAATAAAGAAACACTCAAATTTTAATCAAGTATTTTCAAATTTTTAAAATTCAAATGCTACTTGTATCATGCTAAAAGTCATATTTTAAGAAGAGAGGGAAAAACCTTTTTTTATTTAGTTTTGTAACGCACTAATACACTGAGTTAAATACGAAAGATTTACTAAGTAAAAAGATATGTTGTATAGACCAGAGAGATAAACTCTATAATTATATCCTGAATAAACATTTTCAATAACATAAGTTTATCGTGTTGAGATTCTTTTGTGACTGGCGGTGAATTCCTCAGTTTAGAAAGTCATTATTTATTTTTCAAAACAGAAATAGGCATAGCTTTAGTTGAATTACTTTTGCATTCAAATATTATCTTTGTTGGGTATTCTGCTTAATAAGAATCAATCTGACAACTAATCAAGATCACTGAGATATCAACAATCTAATTTGCCAGGTCGGCAAATATCAGGTGGGAGGTTTTCCGTTCAATAGAACGTTCCTTAATTTAAGAACCACCTTTCAATTTCCTTCCTTAGTTAAAGCACCAATTAGACTGAATCTAAGTCAGTCTCGATATACTGTAAAGTATATCCCCTGTATAAAGGACTTAATCCACTTATACAGTATCACTTAGACTGAATCTAAGTCAATCTCGATATACTGTAAAGTATATCCCCTGTATAAAGGACTTAATCCACTTATACAGTATTTGAAGTGAGGTACGCTTATAGCGAATCTCCTTAAGACAATTACGTCCCCCGCACCGGTGCTAACGGGATAATGGACGCTGGTCTCCCAAGATACAACACTTCTTCACGGTATTTGGATAGCACTACCAAATCACCGTACGGTCGAACCGTAGTCAACCAGTACCTACACAGGATTAGCAAAGCAGCGGTATAATGACAAATTTTAAATGAATATTTGTCTTACTCTTTTGGAGGAGCACTCACTGTTGAGGACGATGGAAGATTGAAGAATATCCTTCTTCAGAAGTCTTAGAATCAGACAACAATTCTTATAAAAGAATATGTTGAATTTTCTAAGCCCTCTTTCAGAATGACTTATGCAGAATCTCCTTTTGGAAGTCGCTTCGGAAACTGAATTACAGATTTCCCACTTCCCGCTGGAATTCGCTTCAGAACTCCACTGCCAGTTCAGAACTTTCTTCAAAAATTCTGAGAGAGAGAATGTTTGTAGTTGTCTTGGTGTGTTTCAATTGAGAGTCAGGAGGGCTTTATATAGCCTGCAGGAGGGGCCAAAGGGTTCAAACCCAATGAAAGGTTGCACCCTTTCGACCCAGCAGTCGTGTCTGTTGGCTGCCCAAAAGATGCACCCAACAGTCACAACTGTTGGCAGTCCAACAGTTGGTATTCCAACAGTCTTGGAGCGGGTTGGTTCGGATCCGGATACCCATACCCGCAGACCCGATTCAAAAAGAACCAGGCCGGGTAGGGAACCCGAACCCGAACCCAGGCCCAGGCCCAGAGCCCGAGCCCGGCCCGGCACCGGCGCCGGCCGGCCGGCCGGCCGCCGCCGCCAGCGGCGGCGCGCGCGTGCACGTGCGGGCATAGATCCCTCCCAATCGCGCGCGAAAACTCCAAGTACCCAAAGGGCACGCCCTTTGTTCTCAATTTTTTCTATTTATACACCACAAACTTCCATCTCATGGCCAATGTGGGACTAAATGCTTTTAGCTACCTTTAGTCCCATTTGACTTTGAATTAGGCAATCTTAGGACTTGAATATCTCATTCATTCGAAGTCGGAATTGAACATGTGAATATACCACGTTCATCCCCAATGGAAGGAGAACACACTCCAACCATTATCCGGTTGATACGATCAACGGATCTCGCCATAATTCAACTCAAAGATTCTCATTTATATTCTTCAATTCTAACAATCCCCCACAATGAATGGAGATTCAAGGAAATGACACACAAAGAGACTGACTCTATTGTGTAAGGTACTTTAGAAAAGAAACTGCATAAGGATAGGTGAACTAGGTCTTGAACCTTCCATAGTGAAAGCTTTATCGGACTTACTGGCTAATCAGTGAACTAGGTCTTGAACTGTTAGCCGTTAGTGTAAGTCAAGTCAACAAGCTTCACACAGTGACTTTCCAAATCAACTTTGGTTCTCTGTTGTGTCCGTTTTGGCCCTGGACATTCTTGGTTTCAGAGAGTATCTTTAGGGAATAACAGCCTCCATAGAGATTCCCAAAGAGCCGACCCAACTCTATACTCACATAGGTGATGGACCTATTAAGAGTAGTCTACTCTACTCCATTTGTTTAGTAACAAGATATAGGCATCATTAAAAGCATTTAAGCTTATCCTTAATCCACTTGTAGAAAAGCACTTATGTGCACCATAGGAATGGATTGGAGTCAAGCTCCCAAGTGCTTACTTGCTGAGTCAATCATAACTAGTTTTTCCTCTTGAACTTAGTCCGTGGGATCTCCAGTCGCTAAGTGAGGTTTCCATTAAGCTGACTCGGTAAGGTTAGGCTTTTAGACCCATTCCCCTCGATGCGCAGTTTATACGCTCTCCACTTAAACCTTTAGTAAGCGGATCCGCTAAATTATCCTTTGACGATACAAAGTCAATAGAGATAATTCCATTTGAGAGCAACTGCTTCACGGTATTATGTCTACGACGAATATGTCTAGACTTACCGTTGTATATCACATTTTGTGCCCTAGATATAGCTGCTTGATTGTCGCAGTGTATACATATAGCGGGCACTGGCTTTTGCCATAACGGTATATCTTCTAAGAATTGTCGAAGCCATTCTGCTTCTTCTCCAGCCTTATCTAAGGCTATGAATTCCGATTCCATAGTGGAACGGGCAATACATGTTTGCTTAGAAGATTTTCAAGATACCGCTGCTCCTGCTAGAGTAAATACGTATCCGCTAGTTGATTTTGATTCCTCAGAATCTGCAATCCAATTAGCATCACTGTATCCTTCCAGTACAGGAGGATACTTTCCATATCTCAATGCATATTCCTTGGTATGTGATACGTAACCCAATACTCGTAGTAGAGCGGTCCAATGTAGATCACTAGGATTACTAGTGTATCTACTTAACTTGCTTACAGCATAAGCAATATCGGGTCTAGTGCAATTCATTAAATACATTAGACTTCCGATAATCTGAGAATACTCCAACTGGCGTATTCCAGTTCCTGTATTCTTATGAAGGTGGACGTGTGGGAGAAAAGGATTTGTATTCTCCTTTATCCCATGATCCTTGAATCTTTCTATCATCTTATCCACGTAGTGAGATTGAGATAGACTGATTCCATCTGGTGTTCTACTAATTTTAATTCCTAAAATTACATCAGCAACCCCCAGATCCTTCATATCAAAA
The DNA here is from genome assembly GCA_038442645.1 of Agave tequilana. Lineage (NCBI taxonomy): Eukaryota > Viridiplantae > Streptophyta > Magnoliopsida > Asparagales > Asparagaceae > Agave > Agave tequilana. Next base: position 73,207 of record JAVJIF010016903.1, on the reverse strand, counting down.
CTGTTGGATAACATTCTTTTAGTGGACTTAATAATCTCAATATTAGTCCCAAGTATCAACATGTCGTCTACATAAAGACAAACAATGATACATGCATCTCCAACTGTTTTCGTGTAAACACACTTATCGCATTCATTGATAGTGAATCCATCTTTGATCATGACACTATCAAATTTCTCATGCCATTGTTTTGGAGCCTGTTTTAAACCGTATAAGGATTTTACCAATTTACACACCTTGTGTTCTTGGCCCTTGACTTTAAATCCTTCAGGTTGCTCCATATATATCTCTTCACTTAATTCACCATTTAAGAATGCAGTCTTGACATCCATTTGATGGATATCTAAGTTGTGCAATACTGCAATCGCAATCAACATCCGTATGGATGTTATTTTTGTTACAGGTGAATAAGTATCGAAGTAGTCAAGTCCTTCTTTTTGTCGATAACCCTTGGCTACTAATCTAGCCTTGTACTTATCGATAGATCCATCGGGTTTTAATTTTCGTTTGAAAATCCACTTACACCCAATTGGTTTACTTCCAGGAGGCAAGTTTACCATTCCCAAGTATGATTACTTAGTATGAATTCTATTTCGCTATTTATAGCTTCTTTCCACATTTGTGCTTCTGGGTTTGACATAGCCTCTTTAAATGTTTGAGGCTCGCTCTCAATAGCGTATGCTATGAAATCTGGACCAAAGATTTTGAGATTCTAGATCTCTGACTTCTTCTTGGTTCAATTTCCGCATTTACAATTGGTTCCTCGGGGCTTTCGTCCCTGAACGCCATCTCGTGTGTTCTTTTCCCAGAAGTCTTATCTGCTTCCTGTTTGTACGGAAAGATGTCTTCAAAGAACACAGCATCTCGAGATTCGATAATCATGTTTACATGAATATCTGGTATTTCTGATTTATGAACCAGAAATCTGTAGGCACTACTATTCAAGGTATAGCCTATGAATATGCAGTCCATAGTTTTTGCTCCCAACTTAGTCTTTTTGGGTAATGGTGCCAGCACCTTTGCAAGGCACCCCCACATTTTGAGGTAATGGTAGGAAGGTGTCCTTCCATGCCATAACTCGAATGGTATTAGACCAAATTTCTTGTGGGGTACTCTATTTAGAATATGATTTGCAGTTAATAGAGCTTCCCCCCACAAGTTCTGCGGAGCTCCAGAACTTACGAGCATGGAATTAACCTCCTTCAAAGTTCTGTTATTCCGTTCAGCAATTCCATTCTGCTGAGGAGTGTATGGTGCTGTAGTTTGATGTATTATACCAAAACTAGCACATAACTCACTAAAATCATTTGATTCATATTCTCCGCCTCTATCGGATTTTAGAATCTTGATTTTCTTGTTGAGTTGATTCTCAACTTCGGCTTTATATGTTGTAAACATATTTATTGCCTCATCCTTACTGTTCAAAAGATACACATAACAGTATCTTGTACAGTCATCGATAAAAGTAATGAAATACTTTTTACCGCCTCTAGTTGGCATAAACTTCAAGTCACATAGATCGCTATGAATTAACCCTAAAGATTCTGTATTTCGATCTATTGAGTGAAATGAATTTTTAGCCAACTTGGCCTCAACACAAATCTCACACTTGCGAATTTCTTCCAAGTTGAGTTTAGGAATATATCCCAGATTAGACAAGTTTTTCAAAGACTTGTAATTTACATGCCCTAATCTAGCATGCCACAAATTAGGAGACTCAAGCAAATAAACAGAAGAATTTTCTTTATTTATAAGCTTCGGGTACAGATACACAGACTTTTTGTCTACCACTGCAACATTGTCTTTAAAAAGACCATCAACAAGATTCTTGTTTTGTTTGAGTCGGCTGCGACATTCATTCGCCTTATGCCCCTCTTTGTTGCAGATGTAGCAAGTTCCCTTGAAGCGCATGTTCTTGCCTTCTTGGACCTTGCCTTTGTACCCCTGGGAAGTCTTCTTCCGCTTTAAGCCTTTGGAAGCAGACGCTTTCCTCTTTGAGTCTTCGATCACATTAGCTTTTGCTTCGTAGGAGTTCTTGCTGGTCCTTTTCTCGGACTTGCGGTTGTCCTCCTCGATACGAAGCCTCACAATGAGATCTTCCAACTTCAACTCCTTTCGCTTGTGCTTAAGGTAGTTCTTGAAATCTCTCCACGCAGGTGGGAGTTTCTCCACGATAGTAGCAACCTGAAAAGTTTCAGGTAGGATCATACCTTGGCTTCTATCTCGTGCAAGATAAGTTGGAACTCTTGCACCTGACTGATTACAGTCTTGCTGTCCACCATTTTGTACTCCAGAAATCGTCCAACGACGAACTTCTTGGTACCAGCATCCTCAGTCTTGTACTTCTTGTCAAGACTGGCCCATAACTTCTTTGCCGTAGTGATTGGACTGTAGACATTATAAAGAGAGTCATCCAGTCCATTAAAAACATAATTTCGGCAAAGGAAGTCACATTGAGTCCATGCATCAGTTGCAGGCTCTGGTGGATCTTCTTGCAGGAATCTGGCCAGATGAAGAGTGGTCAAGTAGAAGATCATCTTCTGTTGCCACCTCTTGAATTCTGTGCCATCAAATTTTCCTGGCTTCTCCGGCTTCGGGTTAGGAAGCGGAGTTAGCATCAAAGCTTGTAGCGGCATGTTTGGTGCCTTGCTAGAGCTATCTTGATTTGTCTCAGACATCTTCTGCAAGTTCAAGCAGAACATAAGTAAGAAACGTTAATTGTCTTAAGATTGCTGGGTATTCTGCTTAACAAGAATCAATCTGACAACTAATCAAGATCACTGAGATATCAACAATCTAATTGGCCAGGTCGGCAAATATCAGGTGGGAGGTTTTCCGTTCAATAGAACGTTCCTTAATTTAAGAACCACCTTTCAATTTCCTTCCTTAGTTAAAGCACCAATTAGACTGAATCTAAGTCAGTCTCGATATACTGTAAAGTATATCCCCTGTATAAAGGACTTAATCCACTTATACAGTATCACTTAGACTGAATCTAAGTCAATCTCGATATACTGTAAAGTATATCCCCTGTATAAAGGACTTAATCCACTTATACAGTATTTGAAGTGAGGTACGCTTATAGCGAATCTCCTTAAGACAATTACGTCCCCCGCACCGGTGCTAACGGGATAATGGACGCTGGTCTCCCAAGATACAACACTTCTTCACGGTATTTGGATAGCACTACCAAATCACCGTACGGTCGAACAGTAGTCAACCAGTACCTACACAGGATTAGCAAAGCAGCGGTATAATGACAAATTTCAAATGAATATTTGTCTTACACTTTTGGAGGAGCACCCACTGTTGAGGACGATGGAAGATTGAAGAATATCCTTCTTCAGAAGTCTTAGAATCAGACAACAATTCTTATAAAAGAATATGTTGAATTTTCTAAGCCCTCTTTCAGAATGACTTATGCAGAATCTCCTTTTGGAAGTCGCTTCGGAAACTGAATTACAGATTTCCCACTTCCCGCTAGAATTCGCTTCAGAACTCCACTGCCAGTTCAGAACTTTCTTCAAAAATTCTAAGAGAGAGAGAATGTTTGTAGTTGTCTTGGTGTGTTTCAATTGAGAGTCAGGAGGGCTTTATATAGCCTGCAGGAGGGGCCAAAGGGTTCAAACCCAATGAAAGGTTGCACCCTTTCGACCCAGCAGTCGTGTCTGTTGGCTGCCCAAAAGATGCACCCAACAGTCACAACTGTTGGCAGTCCAACAGTTGGTATTCCAACAGTCTTGGAGCGGGTTGGTTCGGATCCGGATACCCATACCCGATTCAAAAAGAACCAGGCCGGGTAGGGAACCCGAACCCGAACCCAGGCCCAGGCCCAGAGCCCGATCCCGGCCCGGCACCGGCGCCGGCCGGCCGGCCGGCCGCCGCCGCCAGCGGCGGCGCGCGCGGCGCACGTGCGGGCATAGATCCCTCCCAATCGCGCGCGAAAACTCCAAGTACCCAAAGGGCACGCCCTTTGTTCTCAATTTTTTCTATTTATACACCACAAACTTCCATCTCATGGCCAATGTGGGACTAAATGCTTTTAGCTACCTTTAGTCCCATTTGACTTTGAATTAGGCAATCTTAGGACTTGAATATCTCATTCATTCGAAGTCGGAATTGAACATGTGAATATACCACGTTCATCCCCAATGGAAGGAGAACACACTCCAACCATTATCCGGTTGATACGATCAACGGATCTCGTCATAATTCAACTCGAAGATTCTCATTTATATTCTTCAATTCCAACAATCTTTGCAGATACAAAAACTAAAGATTTAAATACATTTTCCATCAACTTATAGCACACTTGGTGAGAGGAATCCAAATTTTCCATTTTGCCTAGTCAGACCTGTACTCCTCCAAGATTCAGATGTTCCCATGAAATGTCAATCATCATTGTCACCCCAAAATAATACAGTAACAAAGTAATGAATAAAAATTAAATTAGTCCCCCTCCATCTAATCCATGTGCTATCACCCCCAGATGGGCCCACATCCCCACCCAACCATGGGCCCACTTTTCACAATCCAATATTTGTGGATCCCAACTTAAATTTTCATGCTGCACAAGATCTCAAGGATGAGATCAGAGTGACAACCAAAAAGAGAGAGGAAAGAAGGCAAACTACCGACACTTTGGTTCCTGTTTGGTTGACGGTGGAAGAGAGGATGTAAGGAAGTGAGGAATTGATAATAGTTCTCTTTGAAATTTGGGAATTGGTTAATAAGTTTTCCGGTGTTTGGATGTTGTTAGGAAGTGTGATTTGGAAAATGTTATGTCATTTTCAGTGTTTGGATGGTAATGTGAAAGTGAAAGTGGAAAAGTTGACCGCAAAATAATATTAAAATAAAATTAATTAAGAAAAATAAAAAATAGACTGTAATTAGAATGCAAGTGAGATTTACATGATCAAAAAATTAACTGTTTTGTACTACAACTTATTATAAATGAGATTTACATGACCACAAAATTAACTGTAGCACTTTGGAAGCGAGGAAATGGTTGTGTAAAAGAGAAAAGAGAGAAGGAAAAGGAGTTTTCTTATTTTTCTTTTCCGGTGTTTGAATAGATAGGGAAGTAAGCAATTATACTTCTTCATTTCCTTACTTCCGCCCACTTCCTTGCATCCAAACACCCCCTTCCTCTCACTCTCACTATCACTATCATTGCTGTTCTAATTATATAAATATAAATTCTCTGGTCTCATACCCTGAAAAAACTCTAGGAACTAAATATTATTACTATTAAATGAAAACTCAAATAAATAAAAATTCTTGTTACGATTATAATTAAACTTTTAATTTTAAAAAAATAAAAATTTTTTTAAATAAATACTCTTAATTTAACTCAATTTTGAACAAAACTCTTTACTAATATAATTTAAAATTGAATATATTTCCATCACACATTTCTCTGTCGATAGAGAATGGATGAGAGAATCTAGCAGTACATCTCTCCAAAAATCTAAATGTTCTCTTTGTCTCTGACACCACCCAAATCTTCTCTCAGACTTCTCCCTCTCTCACACTCACACACACACACACACACACACACTTGACTGCTAACAGTCAGTTAACTACATTAAAAACTAAATTTAAAGACACGTACAAAAAGAATTCAAACTTAATTCCCAGTCATCATTTTTATTTGTAAAAGCTATGTATTATATATTATGAACCATACAATAAGGTGGAAGGCACTTCTTTTTACATTTGACGAGACAAATTAAAGATCAGATTGCTAAATTGATTCCAACAGGAATAGTAGTTAGTAAGAGATCGAGCTGACTCATTTATCATTAGCTCAACAACTCACAACATGAGCAGGCATTGTATGTGTGCTAGCTCGACGAAAATTCTGAGTCTGTGTTACAATAACTATTTCACCATCTCTAAAAAAAACTATATATCAAATGTAATATCATTCTAATTCGAGATCTCTAAGTCAAAACTCTATTGATGCGTGAGATCGCACCTGTTTGATTTGCTGCAAGTGGAAGAAAAATGTGCAAGGGAAAATGGAGATGAAATAGTGAAAGTGTAAATGAGAAATTGAGATTTGTACAAGTAAATTTTTGGGTGTTTGATTGTAATGTGAAAATATAAGTGGAAAAATATATTGTGTTTTCCGGTACTTAATTAGTAGTGTGAAAGCGTAAATGAAAAAATTGATCACAAAATTAACTGTTTGGTGATTTATATAACACCAATATTATTAAAATAAATCTGCTATTAGAAATTAAAATATATGATAAATTTGTCAATTAAATATTAAATTGTAATAAATTTAATATTTTTAATATTTAAAAAATTATACGTATAATATACAAGAACTATAAAATTAAATGTGACACTCTACAAATAACAGTGTAAAAAAAAGTTTTCTCATTTAGATTCAAAACAAATGAAAAATGAAAAAAAATAAATTTTCTCACTTACATTTTCGATTTTTTCCGTTGAATCCAAACACGTGGAGAGTAAGCCTGACAAGTCCAACTCTTAAGTCTTAAACTCGGTGTCAGTCATAAAGTTTGAGACACACAGCAAGGATTATTCAATATATAGTAAGCACTACTCTCCAATTGAGAATAAGAATCCCCTCCTCCTCCTCTCCCTCTCTCTCTCTCTCTCTCTCACATTTATCTCATCACTTCATTTCACCTCTTCCCTTCTAGCTCCCCTCTCTCTCTCTCGGGATATAAATCCTCAGCCTCTCACTCTCTCTTTGTTGTCAACCAATTCCCCACAAAACCCATGACAAAGCTCATGGATCTCCCAGACTGCACCTACCCAAAAGAGTCAGCCACCCTCATCACCCCAAGCTCACCCACACCCACCCACACCCTCCCCCTCTCCAACCTCGATGACCAGCCCTTCCTCAGGTTCTCCATAAGGTACCTCCACCTCTACAAGAGGTCACCTTGTGTTGAGTCCATGAAGCTCTCTCTCTCTAGAGTCCTTGTGGCCTACTACCCACTTGCTGGCAGGCTGAGGCCCAGTGGAGGAGGGGATGACCATGGGGCCAAGCTCGAGGTGGACTGCAATGGGGAAGGGGCCCTGTTTGCTGAAGGGTTCATGGGCATCTCTGCGGGGGAGTTTCTAGAAGGTGCTAGAAGGCCCAACAGGTCTTGGAGGAAGCTCCTCTACAGGGTGGAGGGGCAGGCTCAAGGGGGTGGTGTCCCTCCTCTTGTTGTTCAAGTAAGGGCCTCAGACTCGAAACCCCCGTTCCAATATATACATTTATTATTTACGCTGTTTTTCTTTTTCTTCGTGCGCTTCTCTCTCTCTCTTCTCTCTTGATGTTCAATGTAGGTAGACATTAGGAATATTGTTTTCTTTTTCTTTCTTTTTTCTTTTTAAAGTTTTTATGCTCTGTTCGATCCTGTTGATTTTTAGAAAAAAAAATTTAATCTTTTTCAGGTTTCGATATACTTCGATTTTCTTTCTCGTTTGAGAAAGGAGTTGTAGCTCGAGATTTCATTGACGCGATTGATGTATTTTCAAGAAAGCGAAACAGAAATTGATGTATTTTTCATTTTCTGAGTTCTTTCATTCTTTACTGCACAAGAGAATATTTATGTTACTTTCAGCTTTGGTCAGAAACATTGTTCACTCAGTACTTGCTCTTTATAGCAAAATGGCAGTAAATTTCTTTTAACATCATGTTACTTTCATGAAAATGGCCCTTGAACTTTTTTCACGATGAGCCATCATTTTAGAAGTTCACATGTTCCACTCTCTCTCTCTCTCACTCATATGGTGCCCTCTCCACTGTGCTCATCATAATGGCAACATCATCACCTTGTATCACATCCAACGAGTCACTTTCTGTTGTCCCATAAGATTCAAGCAAGTGTCTGTGATTTGGAAACTTTTCCAACAGATTAAGCACCAATTTTGTTTTTTAAAGAAAAAGACAATGGTGGTTTTTCTATCTCTAACCACTTGCTCAAATTGATCAAGACAATGGCGTTTAATGTTTCGATTATTTTCTCTTTAATGAAACATGATGATCATATAACTTGTTGTGCTTTCGTTTTCTAAGGTGATTCATCTTAAATGTGGAGGCATGATCTTGTGCACGGTGATCAACCACTGCCTCTGCGACGGGATCGGCACCGCTCAGTTCCTCCAAGCGTGGGCGCAAACCACCGCAAAGCCCAGCGCCGACCTGCCGGTCACCCCTTTCCACGGCCGTCACATGCTAAACCCCGGTCGCCTCCCCACATCGCCTTCTCCCACCCCGAATTCAACATCCCTCCCTCCCACGACTCGCCTGCCTGCAACCTCCTCGCCCAAGTCCTCCAATCTCAACCGCTGGTCCCCGTCTCCGTCACCTTCTCCCCCTCCCAAATCCTCCACCTCAAGAAGCTGTGCGTTCCTTCCTTCAAATGCACCTCGTTCGAAGCCCTCGCCTCCCACGTCTGGCGGGCCTGGGTCCGTGCCATGGACCTGCCGGCCACTCTCAACGTCAAGCTCCTGTTTTCAATCAATGCGCGCAAGAAGCTGAACCCCGAGCTCCCCAAGGGATACTACGGCAACGGATTCGTGCTCGGGTGCGCGGAGACTTCAGTGGACAGATTGGTCACGTCGAACGCGCACTACAGCGTGAAGCTAGTCCAACAAGCGAAGGAGAGGATCGATGACGCGTATGTCAGATCGATGGTCGACTTGTTGGAAGAGAGGAGGATGAAGCCTGACTTGTCCGCGAGCCTGGTCATCTCCCAGTGGTCCAAGCTGGGGCTAGAGGACCTGGATTTTGGCGAGGGGAGGCCCGTCCACATGGGACCCCTCGCCAGCGAGATCTACTGCCTCTTCCTGCCCGTGGTCGGGGACTTGCACGCTTTCACGGTGCTCATGTCGGTGCCGCAGGGGACCGCCGAGAGGTTTGAGCATTTGCTCAGGGGTTTCAGTGAGGATCAGAATGGAGGGAGAGGGTACAATTGAGTTGTTGTTGTTGTCATTGTTGTTGTTGTTGTGCAGTGGTTCAAATTGGTTGTCTGTAAAATTTGCCTCCAAGATTTGCATTTGAACAAGCATGGTAAAAGAGGAGAGGATGAATAATCAAATCAGAGTGAATAGTTTCTTTTGGTGCAATAAAATAAAAATGTATTACCCTTGAGATCATATTTGTAAGTAATTTACTAAATTAAACTGGTTTTTATAAGTTAATATTAGCTTTGGTCTTAATTAATTAATTAATTCATGAGTTATTTTATTCCCCACCTCCATGCATAATGCTGGAGTTGTACTATAAAAACAGACTGGCAACAACTTGCCACTAACTTCAGCTGCTTCCAGGCAAGCTCTCTAGCTTATTTTGTCTTTATTTCTTCTCTTTCTCATTCGAGGGAGATGAACATAGACATGAACCATGGTCCATGAGAGAGCTCTTCAATTCCTACTTCTTTTTTCTTCTCTTCTCTCTTTTATTTTCTTTGGTGTGTTTGGTTTGGGGCACAAGTAAGAGAACTCATTTCTCACTTTTAGCGTTTGTTTGAAACCGAAAAAGAAAAATGAGAAACTCTTTTTTTTCTTTTCTCTTTTCCTTTTTACACCTCTCTTTTACGCTACTATTTTCTCATTTGCAAGGTGTTATACTTAATTTTGTGATAATGTAAATCTCACTTGTAATAAGTTATAATTTAAAACAGTTAATTTTGTGGTCATGTAAATTCCACTTACAGTCTAATTACAATCTAAAAATACTTCATAATTAATTTTATTTTAATATTATTTTAGACAAGAGCTCTCTAGTTTATTTTGTCATTATTTCTTCTCTTTCTCATTTAGGGGAAATGTACGTAGACATGAACCATGGTCCAAGGGAGAGCTCTTCAACTCCTACTACTATTTTCTTCTCTTTTCTCTTTTATTTTCTTCAGCGTGTTTGGTTTGGGGCAGAAGTGAGAAAACTCATTTCCCACTTCTGGTGTTTGTTTGGAACCGGGAAAAAAAAAATGAGAAACCCCTATTCCTTTTCCCTTTTACACCTTCTTTTTACACTACCATTTTCTTACTTATAGGGTGCTACAGTTAATTTTGTGGTCATGTAAATCTCACTTGTAATAAGTTACAACTCTAAATCTCGCTTGCAGTCTAATTACAATCCAAAAAAAAAAAAACTTTATAATTAATATTTATTTTAATATTATTTAACGGTCAACTTTGTGATCAATTTTTTCACTTCCACATTACTAATCAAACACTTCCACACTACTAACCAAATACTGAAAAATAATATATTTTTCTCCGTACGTTTCACATTACAATCAAAACCTGAAATTTATTTGTACAAATCTCAATTTCCAACATTTTCTTCTTCATTTCTCACACACACTTTTTCTTCCACTTGCAGTAAAACAAGCAGGCCCTACTGTAACATGTAAGTTAAGAGCAGATCTGTATCATAAAAAAGAGGAGAAGAAATAAAGAAAGAGAAGAGTCTTCAGATTTCAGTAAACATATAATCAAAATTGCAAAACATATAAGATAAAAACACAAAAAGAAAGAATATCAGCACCGATCCTAGTAATCCTATACCCTAATACCGAGAATAAAAGATAGACGCATAAGAAAAAAAATACCAAAAATGAGGAGAAGGTCAGCCAGCTCTTCTTAACACAAAGCTTAGTTTATTGTTTAACTAGATAACAAACAATATGGTGTTTGTACTTCACGATATGACTAAGCAATTTAATCAATACTTTTTTTTTTTTCCAAATATGAGATTTTTCATAATCCAATCTTAATGTCTAACAACATTTTATATGATGATGACATGGTTATTACCGGAAGTGATCCGGTCTCTGTTGCATCTCTGAAGCGATATCTTTACTCTGATTGAAATGAAAGATTTGGGTTTTCTCTGTTATTTTCTTGGTATTGAGATTGCCTACTCTCGTGACTATCTTGTTAAAATTTCATGGCACCATTTCTCAACAATCTTGTCCACACACACATCAACAAAATAGAGTTGACGAGCGCAAACATAGACAAATTCTTGAGGTTACAAGATGATAATTTTGAGAATGAAAAATTTCGGTATATTATTTCACTAAGGGTTACATCATATATATAGGCATGTGGAGAAAAGAATAATGAAACTTCGTACTTTCAGTTATAATGAACCACGTACCTATGTATAGGAGGTCTGGATACAATGAACCACATGCATATATAGGAGGTCCAGATACAGTGAACCAGATGCCTCACAAAAGGTCCAGATATAATGAACCACATGTCTGTTAACACCCTCAAACTCACGGTAGATCAAACACTGAGAGTTTGGACAAATTGCACAAAACTGATAAGAGGTCTGCGCCTTGGTGATTGAGATCGGGATGAGATGGCATAGCGGCTGCATAGGGCAGAGGCGACGATGGGTGACACATGCATATAGGATGAGAAGTTGACGAACGAGACAAAATGCAGGCAGAATCGGTCACGCAGGGCAGAGACGGTCACCGATGATGCGTGCATAATGAACATGAACAGAGGTAGAAGGGCTCACGAGAAGCGCTGCAAAATGAACGAGGATATAGGTAAAAGGGTTCACGAGAACTCGACTACATGTATTGTGCAGTAAGGTGGCGGAGGCAGCGGTAGAGGACGAGGGATAGAACTCGCGATGGTGGAGGCAAGGAAGATCTCGATAGCAGATGTCGCGCTGGAGAGATTTTACGAAGGAGGAAGCCTCTGCGCTAGATGTTGAGGATCGACAATAACTGTGGAGGTAAGGGCCGAGGGCGGTGCTGGAGTAAGACGACGTTAAGGTTGACAATAGCAGAAGATGAAGAGATGGCCCGGCACTAGGCACAACTACATGAGCATGACCCAACACAGGATAGTTGATAGCATAAAACGATGATCAGCAGATGAATGACTCTAATATCATGATAATTTGGAGAAGGGGATATTTTAGTATATTATTTCACCAAACTATACATTAATTAGACATGTGGTGAGAAGAATAAGGAAACTATGCACTTCCAGATATAAATGAACCACATACCTATATACAGGAGGTCCAGATACAATGAACAACATTCCTCACAGAAGATTCATATACAATGAACCACATGTCTGTTAACATTTACAATTAGACCCTAGTTTACACTCATGTGTAAGGCGATCCTGATTTACTTATTGGGGTGGAGTTGATGGGTGATTTTGAAATTGGTCAACCAAAAGATTCGAGATCCTTCCCTCTTCTCCTCTCTTGTTCATTTGTTATCGCAAGAAATCACCAAGTAAAGTCATCTCTAGGGAGGAGAAGTCTCCCCCCAACCGATTCACATGAAGCTTTCTTCCTTTTTTTCTCTCTCTTTTTCTTTTTCGTTTGCAATTGGATCTGACCAAGAGGGGGTCGGATCTGACCTTGGCATTCCAGATTCGACGGCCAAGAGGAGGCCGGATCCGGCCTTAACTCGCATATCTAGCTAAGAGGGATTGGATCCGATCAAAGGGGCAGTCATAACTTGCGACGAGGATGAGCACAGTATACTTCTTAATCTATATCTGCATGTTTGACGACATCGAAGAAGGACAGACAATGCTGGGACAGTCATTGTCAAATGCGAAGGTCTCCCGCAAAGAGCTGTCGCCATCAGAGCTCGAGATGGCCAGTCCCGTCATCATAGTAGAGCTAAAAGGGGATCGACCGTGTGACGAGGCTGGCGGCCACATCTGGCAGTGGCGACGATGCTGACCGCTGGATGATGACGTGCTGCGGCGGCCAGATCTCCGCCAGATTCGACCGAGGCAGCTGCTGGATGATGATGTGGCAGCAGTGACGGGTCGGATGTTGGTGCCGATGGGTCGTGGCGACAACGCTGGCCATCGATCGATGCTTTTCAGCGATGTTGCTCCTCCTCTGACGAGGAGGACGACCACGCACAACAACGGTAGTGGGGTTAGAGCGAGACAGCGGTAACGAGGCAGATGCCTCCATGGATGTGACTCAGACCACACTCATCTAGCCAAAAGGGGGTTGAATGCGACGGAGGTTGTGAGAAATCCTATCTCGTCAAGCCAGCCGAAGGGAGGTTGGCGGTAGAGCGAGATCCGTCCATGGATGCATGAAAGGTGGTTGGACAACGATCGGATCTCACTTATCCAGTCGAAAAGGGGTAAAAACTGCGATGACGATCCGGCCGAAGGGGGGGTGGACCACGTCAACGGTAGGGGACTTCGGATTTTGTTGATCCAGCCAAAAGGGGTTAGACCACAACCGTGGTGGTGGGTTCGGTGGTGGGGAATCCAGTGACGAGATTGTAGGCTGTCTAAATATCACTAAAAGACAAGTCACCAAGAAGCAGAGTTCCAAGCTCCAGACGTAGGACTAATTATGACCACCACCGCAACATCAAGACGCGAGGATCTAAACCCGCGTCTTAGCAGCGCCTCAGCCAGCACTGCAGCGCCAAGACGCGAGGGTCGAAACCCGTGTCTAAGCAGCCCCTCAGCCAGCACTGCAGCGCCAAGGCGCGCGGGTCGACACCCGCGTCTCAGCTAGCGTCTCAGCCGCACCAAGGCGCGTGGGTCGAAACCCGCGTCTCTGCAGCACAAAGGCGCGAGGGTCGAAACCCGCGTCTCAGCAGCACCAAGGCGCGTGGGTCGACACCCGCGTCTCAGTTGTAACCTAACCCCCATTATGGAGTGTTTTTAGGAGGCACGTACGCCCCTGAAACCTCTATAAATAGCCCCGTTGCTATGGAGAAGGGGTCGGATTTGTTTAGAGAAGAACTCTGGAAGAAAAGAGCTTGACTTGAGAGCTTCCACGGAGGAGGAAAGAGAGTCCAACCCTTCAGATAACTTGCTGCGTACAAGTAAATCTTTACCTACAATCTCTTGGTCGACAGAGCTGTGTTGCTCCGTCCACCATCCGAAGAAGATCCCCAGAAGTTCTTGACGTTCACCCGGTCAACGAAAAACAAGATTCACTTTCCACTGCCACTTGAAGAACCTAGCACTAAACAAAAGGGAGATTCAAGACTCAACATCTTCTCTTCCTTGTAGTCGGAGCATTAGTCCGTTGTAATCTTTCAGTTGATTCAAGGAAACTTTACACTGAATTTTTCTCCGTACCAAACAAAGATAGTCAGATCGGACATGTAGTTGCCAGGATGCGTGTGGAGCTCCGATAGCATTCTAATGGTTTTTTTTTTTCTTTTTCCTTTTGAAGAATCGAATTGTGTTTATGTTGCATATTTGTACCATTTTTACTTAAAAATATTTTATTAGTTTCTTATTAATGAAACCTTGAGAATTTTGCCTCACATTTTTATCTTTAAAATGTGGAGAGATTCGAGATCCGAGGCGATGTACTTCTTTTTGGGTGGCAAACTGCAAACAACAGGAGCTCTAAGTGGTAGGCCTAGTAGGATCTAATCACCAAGATTTTCTTTTTTAAATATAACATTAAATTTTGATTATTGAAATATTTAGAGAGTCTTGATTAAGATGTATAATTTTGGTTGTAGGTCCAACATTGTCGGCCAGTTCTCTCGTGATTCCACCTTGGATGATCATGCATATAAAAGCTTCAAATTTTCTATGAAAGAGAAATTAATATTAGGATGCAATCTAAGAGTGCATCCAAAAATTTTCTTTCTTTAGTTTTTTCCTTTAGAATATAAGAATATAAGGTGGGTTTCGTCTACATACATATATTTATATGTGTAGAAATGTCAATGTATCAGAGCCTAGGTTCATACCTGGTGTGGGTAACCACCTGGGTCAATTCTCGGGCTCTTACCAACAGTACAATCAGGTTCAGATTAACTGATCTGTATCTGAATTTGGGGAGTCCAGCAACGAGTACAAGAATACCATGACCTTGACAATTCATTCCTTGACTCGTTTGTATTCCTTTCTTCCTTCCAGTTGTCAATCAGAACATCCAATTTCCTTTTCGCTTTCCTTGCATCGTCCTGCTTCCCATTTGTTAGGCTCGCTTTCCTTGCATCGTCCTGCTTCCCATTTGTTAGGATTCGTTCACTACCATACTTCTCCATCCCGAATTCCTTATAGATAGCAGAGTGCGCAGCGGAAGTGTCGTGAACCCATAACCTTTAGGCTTTGGGGTTGGAAATATTGTTCTAACGCCTGAATGGAAATTGCGAGGACGCAATTTTTTGTAAGGTGGGGAGAAATGTAACCCCCTGCTCCCTGATGTACGTATCACAGTATCAGTACGCGATACGACGTATAAAGTTGATTTGACCTTTCTGGTAGTCATATTGAGCCGATATCAGTTTCAAAATTTTTTTTCTAATATTGTAGATTTTTTCGGATTTTCTGGAATTTTTCTGGATTATTTTGGAAATTCTCCGTAGTCGGTGTCGACCGATACCGATAACCGGCCTTACGATTTTTATTTCCCAAACGGAGTAGAATTTTGAGAATCCGCTTTCACCTTGTGTCTTAAAATCGTACGATCTACGTTAGTATATTTTTGGGGATTTTTCTGAATTTATCGGAAATCCGGCCAAACCGGTGTCGCCCAGTATCGGCGAGACACTCTGGGATTTTTAATTTGCAAACAGGATTACATTTCTGCAAACCGTCTTCATATTACGTCTGAAGATAATATTCTCTAATTTCTGTAATTTTTGGGTACCATTCGGAGCTGGTCGAATATCAGGCCAATATTATAATATTAAAATATTATTTTTAATCCTTTTCTTTTCTCTTCTTTCCCTTCCTCTTCTTCCTTTCTCTGGAAGACTCCCCCACCGCCTCTCCACCGCCTTTGCCCCCTCTTTAAAAATCCTCTCTCTCTCCCCCCATAACTCCCTCTCTTTTCTCTCTCTCTCTATTTCTCTCACTTTCTCTCTCTAATTAAGCCCCCTAATCAATTCTCTCCCTCTCTAAACTCTCTTCCCCTCTCCCTGTTTCACAGCTGGCGCCTCTCCTCCGACCGCCGCGCCCCCAGCCTGGCGTACGGCAGCCGCCAGGCCGTGCCCCTGGCCGCCGCCGCCGCCGGCCGCGACCCCAGGGCGCCGCCCCCTCTTCTTCTTCCTTTCTTCTTCTTTCTCATTTTTCTTTCTTCTTTTCTTCTTCTGCTGCATCTTCTTCTTCTCCCCCTTCTTTCCTTTTCTTTTCTTTTCTTCCCCTGTCAATCTTCTCCCTCTCTCTCACTCACCCTCTCTCCTTTATGGTGCCACCGTCACCGGCGGCCGGGGCCGCCGCCGGCAGGCCACCAGCGCCGCCGGCCAGCTGGGCTGGCCGGCCAGCCGCGCAGGAGCAGCAGCAGCAAGCTGCTGCTGCTGTTCTTTTTCTTTCTGGGGTTTGGGTAAAACCCAAACCCCATACCCTATTGGGTTAACCCATTTAATCCAACCTGTTAACCCTTTACCCATTAATTTAAGTTATGGGTTCGGGTTATCGGATCCAAACCCGACCCGTTATCTCACCAAACCCGTTCCAAACCCACTAAAGGTACACTTTATCGAAAACCCCCTGCTACATTTCTGTATTTGCATTTACAATATTTTTATTTACATATCTAACCTATTTTGATGATTTTTAGCGTTCGGGCGATATCTGGAGCATCCGGACTCCGATTTGGACGATTCTGGAACCGTTGCGATCGTGGGAAAGAGAACCTTCCCATGGCCAGTTTGAGAGTGTTTTCCTTATAATAAATCATATTTATTTATATTTCATGAATTGGATGATTGTTTAGGTAAATAAATCGTGATTATGGGTAACTCACTAGATTGTTAATAAATGACTTAATTATAGAAAAGGCATATTGGGTGATGCATGATAACATAACCAATAACATAATATTTGCATCTGCTTCATGATTTCATATAACATATAACATCTAGTTCACATAATGTATACCTGATAGATAACCATAGTAAAATGGTTAGTTTATTATTCCACATGGTTTTCTTCCATCTATCACATCTGTCACTTCATAGCCATCAATCATGATTACGTAGTACTGTTATATGTGCACTAATACACGCGGACTCCATGATATCAGATACGGTCACTATTACACTATCACCCTTACAGACTCACCGATACACGGAATACTGTATTGCATCTAAAGATCTGTTACACGCTATACTGTTAGTTAATATTTCACCATTTCATAGATACCGAAATTCACGATACTATTCCTGCATGTTTGGGACCTACTGATATACGGCTACCCTAGTACACTGGATACCGCATGTTATATTGATATCATCATTACATGGATGCTCGATACATTGTTATCTCATGTTCACACATCACCCATGCTCATCACACGAGAGTACATGTATGTATTGTTTCCATCTTATTGTCATATGACTCACCGTGCATCTTACATGTATTATTGTTCCCCGTTATCCCTGTATTCAGGTTATATGATGGTTTCCTTTTACTGATATGGATATTCCCGCTACTGGACATGAGAGCTGTTGATATGCGATATGTGGAATCCCACATCTATTGTTCCCGTTTTCAGTTATATTGTTCCCGTTATATTGTTCCCGTTTCCCGTTATATTGTTCTATGCTATCAACAGAGCTCAGGCCCAGTTATCATGTTAACCGTATCATGTACTGTATTTGTTCTTGTTACAAGGTATACTTGACATATCAGATCATAAAGCTAACTTGGGTATGGGGGAGACTTAACGGTTGATTAGATCTTATCGGGTGATGTACTGGATCCATATTGTTAGTCCCACTGCAGGGGACGGTAGTGCTACCTACCAATTGCTCCATGAGCTCCCGTTACTTGATTATTGTTCCCCTCTTAGCGGAGGGCCCTGGTCTCAGCAGCCAGGGGTTTGTTTAAGGCCGTGATCCCGGGTATGCACGCGATACATCTACCCGATAAGAACTCCTCGACCATGGGTTTCCAATTAACGTAATAAAACAGTATACACAATAGTGACGTCGGGAATACTTGTTATTTGGTCACTCTCTCGTTTGGATAATGGTACCCGTAGGCCATGTTCGGATGGGTTCGACTGGAGTGCGGGCTCCAGTATGAACTGCCAGTGGTATGAGACACTAGAAGAGATTGATTAAAATACCAGGTGGTACTGATTGCTACTATTGTATAAATGACATGACTTGCCTGATACATGTATGCTATATTGTTACTGTTCATGATATTTTATCGATATCATGTTACCTGTATACTTGTTACTTTTACCTGGTACATGTTACTCTTTCTGTGGCGGCATCCTGCTCGTGTACATGTATATTCTTCATTGCATATATTCTGTAACTTGCAGACATCTTTACCATATCTGCACAACATCGTATTATGGGTATCTTGCATACGCACATCTGCATGTTCACTTCTATCACGTCACCACTAGCATGTTCATTACGTCACCACTAGACAACATTATTTATGATATAAACTGGACACAACTATAGACATGACCTGATGATAACCGGCTAGGTAGTGATGGTATTACAAGATAACATGTTTATATATTTCTACTGCTTCGTATATGCGTATTATATGGTATCACTATTATCACATCTTGTATTATATATTATTATCGTGCTTGTACTACTATTGTATCTATTACTGCCTTCTTCATTTTACCACTCACTAGGTCGCTTTCTAACGACCCTGCGTTTGCATGCCCAGGTTGGAGACCCGAGTTCTCGTAGCGACAGATAGTCCATTGGATTCACATAGGAGACTCCTCATCGAGACCACTCATAGGTATCTTTGTGATTTGTTTCTGTTAGCTCATTTATTCCTGTATTCCTATCTGTTATGATCACTAACCTCTTTCTGCAGGTATTCTTGTACTTATTTTCGGCTGGAACCCTTATAACTCTAGTGGTGATTTCCTGTACTGAGGCTTAACGTACGCGTGAGAGTGTTTTTCACCTCGCGTATGTACGTCGCCATAACGTCTCCGTACCTGCGGGATCGGGGCGTTACAAATTCCTTGGGAGACCTTTATCGGTTGACAAGGTTCACGATGGCCTGTCCGTGCTATGGAATTTACACGGTGAGCGGGAAATCTTACCTATGTCCAAGATTCTAAATATTGGATATTGGAATCGTATTGGATAAGGTTTTTTCATATTGGATATTAGATATCGGGGGAGATATCGGGGACACATGTACATATCGCGTTCATATCGGACATTATATATAATGAAATATTGATAACTAAAAGTTAGTTTAGTGTCATAGATTTCATTTACCTAATAAAAAGATGTAATATGCATGCAAAGACAGTAAAACACAATGTACATTTGCACGCAGTCGTGCATAAATAAGTTATTTCATATTAGGTGTGTAACACCCCGTTCCCGGAATACGTACTTGGTTGCGTATTCAGATTTTTCGATCGTATTTTTTCGATTTGTTTCCTGTATTTATTTTTGTGTTACGAATTCCTTATATGATTGTTTTGTCTTGGATTTGGATTCGTGGTCTTGGAGTCAGCCCTAGTCTGAACCGAAGGCCCGATCCTAGAGTATTACTCGATTTAGACATTCTGATAATTAGAATTGACCGATTTTAGTTTTAAATATCATTTTCCAATATTATATATTTTCTATGATTTTCTAGATTTTTCTGGAATTAAAATGAAAGTCTTCAAAACCGGTGTCGGCCAGTTCCGTTGACCGATTCCCGGATTTTTATTTCACAATCAGCTAGGAATTTCTAGAAGGTTCTTTAGGCATCATTCCTTAGAATCATATTTTCTACCTACATTCTTTTCCTGAGGATTTTATGATTTTATGAAAATTCCATCGGAGTTGGTAGGTAACTGATTCCGGGATTTTTAGTTTTAAAACTATAAAGTATTTCTTAAAACGGATTTCACTATGATACTTAGTATTATATTCTTGATTTTTGGTAATTATTTCGGGTCGTTCCGAGATACTTGAATTTCAGACGATTCCGGTATTTTCCCGAAAGATTTCCGCATCTGCAACTGAATCCCGGGAATCCGCCACTTTCATTATTTTCATTTTCCCTTCCAAGAAAATATCTTCTCTTTTCTAATTTCTTTTTCCTTTTTCCTTTTCTTGTATTTCTCTTCCTTTCTCCACAAGCCAAGCTTTTCCTATTTTTCAAAATCCCAAAATTTCTTTTTCTTCTTCCACCAACTTCCTCATTAATGCCCCTCTTTCTCTCTCTCTTCTATGGCCGGCCAAGTGGCCAAGAGAAGGACACTCATCCCATCCTCCCCTATTTGCAAAAACCCCCCTCTCTTTTATTTATTTGCATCTCCTTCATAAAATCCAAAGCCTATAAATACTTTTCCTTTACATTTCATTTCTTTTTTCATTTTCTCTTCACCAAGAACCAAAGCCCTAACCTCCATCTCCCCCTTCATCTCCACCACAACCACCACAACCACCACCTCCACCGGCGCCTCCGCCACCCCGACTCCGGCGAGAGACCTCCGATCTCCGGCCACCACTTCTTCTCACCAACACCAACAACAAAACCTCCAAACCTCCATCTCCTTCTTCATCATCAACTTCAATCACTACCACCATCACTCCAACACCTTGTACTTCTTTTAGGTAAGTGTTCTTCTTCACCAAGCCTTGATTAATTCTTAGGATACCTGTATTTTCATATCATGTATACTTAGGTCTTCAAATCATGCCATTTGATTATCAAACACACAACCATAGAAATCTGTACTGTTTGCTGGTTCCAGACGATTAGTAGACTAGACCTATAGATTAGTCGACTAGAAACCCTTAGTTGAAACGTAACCTTTCTGGAAACACAGTTTTAGTCGACTAGACCAAATTACCAGTCGACTAGAGACCCTTAGTCGACTACACCCTTGACCCTAGTCGACTAACCTTTCCTGAGCCAGAAACCCAAACTCTCTGTATCACAGTTTTAGTCGACTTGGCATATCTGTTAGTCGACTACCCTTTTGACCCTAGTCGACTAACTTTTCCTGAAACAGAATTCCAACTCTCTGGAACCCAGTTTTAGTCGACTATACCAGACTGTTAGTCGACTTGAGTCCACTATTAGTCGACTACCCTTCCACCCTAGTCGACTAACTTTGCCTACCTGTTATAGTTGATTTCTTTCTTGAACATGAACCTTATCCTCTAGACTTACATCACATATAGGTATTACTTGACTTGTCACTTGACAAACATCATCTTCCCTTTTCTCTTTCTCTCTCCTCTTCACTCTACATATTTATCACAGGTTATGGCGCATCCCGAGCTTCCGTGGATTTTGGATCTTTTGGCATATTGGTGGTTTAGGCGAGTAGTCTCGCTCTTCGCTCTTCTCTATTTGATATCCCGTTTCGTCGGGACGATAAGTATTTCGCTTCTTATTTCCATATTCATGTTTGCCCTGCAATTGCTTATATTATGGTAGCTTCATCTTGTACTTGTGCCATGCTATTGATATGCTTACTTCTCTATCATATACCATGCGTGGCCGACCCTTCGTGGTCGTTGGACTTTGAGTCACTTCCATGTTACTACTTGTCATTGCTTCAGACTTGTTAGTTGTATGCTTCCTTTTAACACATGTATATCACCTGACCACTTAGTGTGTTATCACCTGACCACCTGCCATGCTACTATTCGGCAAGACCCTTTAGTTATGCTATGACTTGCCCTGACTATTATCAATCTCTTGCATGACTTAACCCGACTATTATCAATCCTTTGATATGCTTGGTTGTTTACTAAATATCATCATCCTGTCATGCTATCACTTTACACCCAGCATGATATGCTTGACTTGTGATTATCACCTTTACGGGACCTTACCTTATTATCCTGTATCATGATCAGTGACTTGTTTTCCTGCTTTACATGCAGTGACCTGACTATATAGTGCTTATGTACTCCTGAATTCCTGATCATGTCCATCTCCTGTTTTTCCCGTAAAGTGATAATTAAACTATTGAACCTTAAAAAGTACCAACTTGTATTGGGTCGGGGGAAACATGCGGATATCGATATGTGTTCGTGTTTACAGTGGCATTAGATATATTGTACAATCATGTTCCGGTCTGACCTGTGGGCCTCCAGGGGACCGAGGGGAGAGCTGGCTCCCTTATTCCTGCGCTTCATCATGATAAGGGCATACATAAGTCCCTCCTGTTTAGCCTTGCGGCTGGCTTCCGTTTCCATGCAACGGAACAATCCTGGACCGTGGTCCCGGGCATGCACGGGACCCACTGTAAACATAGTTCGTTGATACCCCAGCTAGTTTCCAATAACAAACCTTGCTTTACTCGGATATGGATCTATGTGCGTTAGGACGCTAGTTCACATAGCTAGATATCAGGGTAAGACGAGTAATAATAAATGTCATAATAATCGGCTCTTTAAGTTGTAAGTAGAGTATGTGGAATGGGACGCATACTAAAGCCTGCAACTTAAACGGCTATGAATCTGTGATGTGCCTTACCATATTTGTTGTATTGGTTTTATTCGGATTTCCTATTTTATGATTATTATGCCATACCTGTTCATGCCTGCTCTAACCTATCTGCCTCCTGAGTATTTCCTACTTGATATCATTTCTTATATACTTCATTTGTGTTCTAACCCTCCTGTCTTCTGTACTTGACACTTGTGCTCCTCCTGACTCGCCACCTGGCATCCATATTCCTACTCTCGCCTGGGGAGTTTCACTGACTCCCCTGGATTCTCATGTCCAGGTTTCGGAGCTTGGAGCGTATGGATTTCCCCCGTTACTGCTCAGAGTGGCGCAGCGGTAGCGTGGATCTCCAGCCGACCATCCAGAGCCACATCCTTCCAGGCCCCCTTTGTGCCTCTCGAGTTTCCCTTTAGTAACTCGTGAGTGCCCTTTTTCTATTCATACTTGTACATTTCCTTGTATACTTGTATGTGAGCGCCTTTTATGTTGTTCATATATGTATATCTTTTGTACTCTCGCATTTGCGCATATCTGTGATGTATTATTATTGTAATATTCATCACCTCTGGTGATAACTCTGTAATTGTATATATATGTGTTTTGGAATGTATAATGCACCATTTGCTTCCGTACTCTGATTCTTGTCTGTACTGATGCTTAGCGTATATACGGGAAGGTACTTCGGACTTACGTATATACGTTGCAGTGACAACCCCGTATTCGTGGAATCGGGGCGTTACAGGTTGGTATCAGAGCCTAGGCTCTAACTTCCTCAGTACGTCCAGAGGCAAATTAATGGTAAAGAAATTTGCAACTGGAATACTTGAGTCTTGGTTATACATTCCAACTACAAGTGCAGAGTTATCTAATTCTTGACCATCCTTCCTTTGATTCCTAATCCCTCCTATCCTTTCCCTGTTTTGGTTTTATGAGCCTTTATGCCAACATAAGATATGATAGACTAGAGAGGTAGTGGCTGGTTCAGAATGAAGCTATTATGTGATCTCTTCGGCCAACTCTATGAAGCTTGGTATTCTCCAGATCGATCTTGATCTGGCTATCTTTCAGAAGACAGCAGTCGAAATTCTCTACGGATATTCTACATTCTCTACTATATCGTTCAGAGTGATTGATGCCTGGTATTCGGGATTCTTAATTATCGGCCTTCTTTATTATGCTCAGGACTATCAGGGTTTTCTTTATTTTCGGTATTCTGGCTCATTTATTGCACAGCCACGACATCAGCAGTGTTATTCAGCATTATTCGAGATTTATGCAGCCGGAAGTGCGGAGGATGATTATTGTTCAGTCGACTTGAGAGCCCTACCTCTAGTGCTTCATATCTTAATCGGTATAAATTCCACCTTTGTCCCCTTTGTATTCAATTTACCCTTTATCGAAATTGCGAGGACGCAATTTTTGTAAGGTGGGTGGATTGTAACACCCCGTTCCCGGAATACGTACTTGGTTGCGTATTCAGATTTTTCGATCGTATTTTTTTCGATTTGTTTCCTGTATTTATTTTTGTGTTACGAATTCCTTATATGATTGTTTTGTCTTGGATTTGGATTCGTGGTCTTGGAGTCAGCCTAGTCTGAACCGAAGGCCCGATCCTAGAGTATTACTCGATTTAGACATTCTGATAATTAGAATTGACCGATTTTAGTTTTAAATATCATTTTCCAATATTATATATTTTCTATGATTTTCTAGATTTTTCTGGAATTAAAATGAAAGTCTTCAAAACCGGTGTCGGCCAGTTCCGTTGACCGATTCTCGGATTTTTATTTCACAATCAGCTAGGAATTTCTAGAAGGTTCTTTAGGCATCATTCCTTAGAATCATATTTTCTACCTACATTCTTTTCCTGAGGATTTTATGATTTTATGAAAATTCCATCGGAGTCGGTAGGTAACTGATTCCGGGATTTTTAGTTTAAAACTATAAAGTATTTCTTAAAAGGGATTTCACTATGATACTTAGTATTATATTCTTGATTTTTGGTAATTATTTCGGGTCGTTCCGAGATACTTGAATTTCGGACGATTCCGGTATTTTCCCGAAAGATTTCCGCATCTGCAACTGAATCCCGAGAATCCGCCACTTTCATTATTTTCATTTTCCCTTCCAAGAAAATATCTTCTCTTTTCTAATTTCTTTTTCCTTTTTCCTTTTCTTGTATTTCTCTTCCTTCCTCCACAAGCCAAGCTTTTCCTATTTTCCAAAATCCCAAAATTTCTTTTTCTTCTTCCACAAACTTCCTCATTAATGCCCCTCTTTCTCTCTCTCTTCCATGGCCGGCCAAGTGGCCAAGAGAAGGACACTCATCCCATCCTCCCCTATTTGCAAAACCCCCTCTCTTTTATTTATTTGCATCTCCTTCATAAAATCCAAAGCCTATAAATACTTTTCCTTTACATTTCATTTCTTTTTTCATTTTCTCTTCACCAAGAACCAAAGCCCTAACCTCCATCTCCCCCTTCATCTCCACCACAACCACCACCTCCACCGGCGCCTCCGGCCACCCCGACTCCGGCGAGAGACCTCCGATCTCCGGCCACCACTTCTTCTCACCAACACCAACAACAAAACCTCCAAACCTCCATCTCCTTCTTCATCATCAACTTCAATCACTACCACCATCACTCCAACACCTTGTACTTCTTTTAGGTAAGTGTTCTTCTTCACCAAGCCTTGATTAATTCTTAGGATACCTGTATTTTCATATCATGTATACTTAGGTCTTCAAATCATGCCATTTGATTATCAAACACACAACCATAGAAATCTGTTCTGTTTGCTGGTTCCAGACGATTAGTCGACTAAACCTATAGATTAGTCGACTAGAAACCCTTAGTTGAAACGTAACCTTTCTGGAAACACAGTTTTAGTCGACTAGACCAAATTACCAGTCGACTAGAGACCCTTAGTCGACTACACCCTTGACCCTAGTCGACTAACCTTTCCTGAGCCAGAAACCCAAACTCTCTGTATCACAGTTTTAGTCGACTTAACATAACTATTAGTCGACTTGGCATATCTGTTAGTCGACTACCCTTTTGACCCTAGTCGACTAACTTTTCCTGAAACAGAATTCCAACTCTCTGGAACCCAGTTTTAGTCGACTATACCAGACTGTTAGTCGACTTGAGTCCACTATTAGTCGACTACCCTTCCACCCTAGTCGACTAACTTTGCCTACCTGTTATAGTTGATTTCTTTCTTGAACATGAACCTTATCCTCTAGACTTACATCACATATAGGTATTACTTGACTTGTCACTTGACAAACATCATCTTCCCTTTTCTCTTTCTCTCTCCTCTTCACTCTACATATTTATATCACAGGTTATGGCGCATCCCGAGCTTCCGTGGATTTTGGATCTTTTGGCATATTGGTGGTTTAGGCGAGTAGTCTCGCTCTTCACTCTTCTCTATTTGATATCCCGTTTCGTCGGACGATAAGTATTTCGCTTCTTATTTCCATATTCATGTTTGCCCTGCAATTGCTTATATTATGGTAGCTTCATCTTGTACTTGTGCCATGCTATTGATATGCTTACTTCTCTATCATATACCATGCGTGGCCGACCCTTCGTGGTCGTTGGACTTTGAGTCACTTCCATGTTACTACTTGTCATTGCTTCAGACTTGTTAGTTGTATGCTTCCTTTTAACACATGTATATCACCTGACCACTTAGTGTGTTATTACCTGACCACCTGCCATGCTACTATTCGGCAAGACCCTTTAATTATGCTATGACTTGCCCTGACTATTATCAATCTCTTGCCATGACTTAACCCGACTATTATCAATCCTTTGATATGCTTGGTTGTTTACTAAATATCATCATCCTGTCATGCTATCACTTTACACCCAGCATGATATGCTTGACTTGTGATTATCACCTTTACGGGAACCTTACCTTATTATCCTGTATCATGATCAGTGACTTGTTTTCCTGCTTTACATGCAGTGACCTGACTATATAGTGCTTATGTACTCCTGAATTCCTGATCATGTCCATCTCCTGTTTTTCCCGTAAAGTGATAATTAAACTATTGAACCTTAAAAAGTACCAACTTGTATTGGGTCGGGGAAACATGCGGATATCGATATGTGTTCGTGTTTACAGTGGCATTAGATATATTGTACAATCATGTTCCGGTCTGACCTGTGGGCCTCCAGGGGACCGAGGGGAGAGCTGGCTCCCTTATTCCTGGCTTCATCATGATAAGGGCATACATAAGTCCCTCCTGTTTAGCCTTGCGGCTGGCTTCCGTTTCCATGCAACGGAACAATCCTGGACCGTGGTCCCGGGCATGCACGGGACCCACTGTAAACATAGTTCGTTGATACCCCAGCTAGTTTCCAATAACAAACCTTGCTTTACTCGGATATGGATCTATGTGCGTTAGGACGCTAGTTCACATAGCTAGATATCAGGGTAAGACGAGTAATAATAAAATGTCATAATAATCGGCTCTTTAAGTTGTAAGTAGAGGTATGTGGAATGGGACGCATACTAAAGCCTGCAACTTAAACGGCTATGAATCTGTGATGTGCCTTACCATATTTGTTGTATTGGTTTTATTCGGATTTCCTGTTTTATGATTATTATGCCATACCTGTTCATGCCTGCTCTAACCTATCTGCCTCCTGAGTATTTCCTACTTGATATCATTTCTTATATACTTCATTTGTGTTCTAACCCTCCTGTCTTCTGTACTTGACACTTATGCTCCTCCTGACTCGCCACCTGGCATCCATATTCCTACTCGCCTGGGAGTTTCACTGACTCCCCTGGATTCTCATGTCCAGGTTTCGGAGCTTGAAGCGTATGGATTTCCCCCGTTACTGCTCAGAGTGGCGCAGCGGTAGCGTGGATCTCCAGCCGACCATCCAGAGCCACATCCTTCCAGCCCCCTTTGTGCCTCTCGAGTTTCCCTTTAGTAAACTCGTGAGTGCCCTTTTTCTATTCATACTTGTACATTTCCTTGTATACTTGTATGTGAGCGCCCTTTTATGTTGTTCATATATGTATATCTTTTGTACTCTCGCATTTGCGCATATCTGTGATGTATTATTATTGTAATATTCATCACCTCTGGTGATAACTCTGTAATTGTATATATATGTGTTGGAATGTATAATGCACCATTTGCTTCCGTACTCTGATTCTTGTCTGTACTGATGCTTAGCATATATACCGGAAGGTACTTCGGACTTACGTATATACGTTGCAGTGACGACCCCGTATTCGTGGAATCGGGGCGTTACAAGGTGATATAGCGGGCAATTTATCGACCGATATTTCAAATATCGGCCATTTTTCTACAAACAATATGGCGAACGATTTTCCCATATCGTATCGACAACAAGTAAAAATGAGATATTGGATGATATCTCAGCCAACTCAGCCGAAATTTAAAACGGGGCCTATGTCCCATGGCTCTCTCAATTTTCATTTTACAGTTGTTGAGGATCTTGATCGAGTCCTCCTCGACGGCCCATGGTCGCTTGATGACATGGTGCTTGCCTTGGGTGCATAGACACTGGACTTTCGACCATCTCTGAACCTGCTACCCCATGCTACTGTGTGGTTGAGATTACCCGACCACCTTCTAGCTCTCTGGACTCGAGCTGCTCTAGAGCTGATTGTTGCTCCTGCTTGT
Organism: Agave tequilana; assembly: GCA_038442645.1. NCBI lineage: Eukaryota > Viridiplantae > Streptophyta > Magnoliopsida > Asparagales > Asparagaceae > Agave > Agave tequilana. The sequence goes on along the minus strand of JAVJIF010016903.1, from coordinate 45,144 downwards.
CGGTTGGTTAAGTTAGATCAGGCCACAGAGCTGCTCTCTAAGGGTCGGTACGCCCGTATATCTGTTGAGATCAACCTTGTTACACCTCTGGTGTCGGGTTCTGACGTTTTGTGTGAGAACATGGCTGCTCCTTTTTGGCAGAGCATCGAGTGCGAGCAGATCCATTTTTTTGTCGACGGTGTAGCCGTGTTGGTCATCGACCCAGCGATTGTCCATCCCTGGCACTTGTTGGCCCAAAGGCCCATCACTCTAATTTTGATGATGATCAACTAATGTAGTTATAGTACTAATGATCTTGTGTTTATTTAGTTTCAGATTTATGATCAAGATCTTAGTAGGTGTGTGGCTTCAACAAAAGATTTAAAGTCAAGTTTTGGAGCTAACACGGTTTGATTCAAGAGCTTGTGCATCAAGACCACATCAAGTACTCAAGAGAAGTCTAACTCATTGGATCATATTTGGACCAAGTCAAGATGATGAGAAGACTTCAAGAGAAGACTTCAAGATCAAGACTTGAGTCTAAGTTTGTTTTAAATAAAATGTAAAGAATAGAATAGTTAGTGGATTGCTCAAGTATATCTTACATACACACACACTCTTGATTTAGATGAGTTTTCATAAAAGAATTTTATTTTGGAAAAATACAAAAGAGTTTTCTTTTTGAAAAATACCGGTTTGATTTTTGGTATTCAAAGTATACATGTGTTGTTAACCAAAACCGTTTTAGTGCTTAATGTCAAAAACATAAATATTTCACCATGTATGTGTAGTGGATCATATCCATACACTCTATGCTTTAAAAGAGTTTTAAATATCATGTTTTTGTATTTGAAGAAGTTTTGGAAAAACCAATTTTGGAAAAATACAGTTTTCGTTTTTAGCCAAAATTTCCAAGTTACAAAAATAGTTCAAATTATTTGTAACATGTCTTGATTTTGTTCAAGCATGTTTGTTTTTTCAAAGTATAATGTTAAAACTATTTTTGTAGATTTTTCATGATTTTATGGGATTTTATTTGAGCCAAAATGGCCAAGTTTTTGATCCCTATAATGTCCTGACCTGGCTTTTGTCGGTCGACCGGACCGGTCGACCGAACTTGAAGTCGATCGACCGACGTGAACAGACGTGCACGCCAGCCTTTGCTGGAGGGCCGATCGACCGGAACGGTCGACCACCGGAGAGGTTTGCTCTCTGGAAAGCCCCGGTCGACCGGGCCGGCCAACCGGTAGAAAGATCTGCTCTCTGTTCCAGGGTCTCGGTCGACCGGGCCGGTCGACCGCTACCCCAACGGTCAGAAATCTGACCGTTGGCGGTCGACCGGGCGGTCGACCGTCAGGCCAACATGGCTCCAACGGCTAGTTTTTCTAGCTCTATAAATTGGGGCTTTTGGGGGCTGTTTTATACAAGATTTTCAAGTAGTTTTTTGAGCTAATTTTTCCAACTCCATTTAGAAGTTTTCCTACTTGTTTAGAGAGCAAATATTTCCAATCAAAGGGGAGTTTTATCAAGAGTGTTGTAAAGTGATTTTCTTGAGTTTTCCTCCACCATTTCAGTCCTTATTTTCTCACACAACACTTGAGCCATCCATTGCTATATCTACCTATAGGAGTGTTATTGTGAGAAGATTTTAGGTAATCAAAATGTTGTGATCACCAAAGTTCATTCTGTACTTTGAGGAGGCGGACTTGTGTGTTCGCATTGTTTCGGGTTCTAGTGGGAACTCGGTGTTTGAGGTGCCGCCTCAGCGAGCTTGTGGGCTTGCGGTATGTACGGGACTAGAGAGTCCAAGGAGTTCAAGTGTAACTCGCCTTATAGGTGTTGCGGCACCGAGTGATCCGGTGGGATCGATTTTAGTGGAAATCCTTTATAGTGTTGAAGGCGGGGACGCAGAGCAAGTGTGCTCGAACCTCGAAACAAATCTCCCGTGTTTGCGATTGCTCACTCTCTATCTCTTACTCTTGTTTATATCTTGCATACTTTTATTGTCTTTATCATTATATGCTTGATATACATTGTGTGCTTATTGATATATGCTTGGGGTTTGTTTGATAACACTTGTATTCAACCAAGAGAGCCAACGCGGCACTTCAACTCTTATTTAGAGGAATCTTGAGGAGTTAGTCCAGAGCCCTTCACGGGAAATTCGGCTACACTCTTGTGTTATACTTGATATTTAGTGTAAGAAGTTTTTAATTTACATCATATAAGTATTTTATTCCGCATTAATTGACCACTAGATTAGCTCATCACCTATTCGCCCCCCCTCTAAGTGATTTACCGCACTTTGTCCCTTCCCTCCGATGATTGCTTTGCCCTCATCTGAAGCAACTCCATCAAAGAATGTGGATGTCGATATGGCTTCAGCGACTGAGGAGACGACCATAATCGGACCCCCATGGTGCTATGGATCCATGTTTGTTGACATCGACGACCTTCTATGATTTCCTATCGGTTGTCGCCCCCTGTAGACGACGCTCCGGGGTATCTGGGCTCTGATGTTTCTTCTTGGGCTGTTAAAAAAGATACTGGGCTGTCTGGCCCAACTTCTCAGCGCGTTTTGCCTGGCGGTCCACTTAAAATCCCAAAAAAATTTGAGATTTTTCGACAGGCCGACGAGGCTGGGCCATTGGGCCCGGGAGATAAACCCCAGAAATATGGGGTTACTTTGGGGGAAGTGAGCCGAAATGCTCTTCTTCTGCTTCCACCCGAGCCCAAGGCTATAAAGCGTGGATCCTTCCTTCTTCATTCACATGTGGGGGACTTCTGAGGCGCCAAACCGATCACAGAGTTCTGACGAGTCTATGTGATGGACACGGATACAATTTTGGAGGAAGCAGTGGCCCGTGTTCAGGCAGCGCTTACTCCATTGACATTGAACCCTCCGGTGGTGAACCAGCAAGACAAGCATATGTACACTCTGATCAGGACTTATGCAAAGAAGAAAGGGAAGGCTATTGCTAAAATGGCTTTTACTGCACTCAAACTTGAAAAGGAACTTAAGGGTAAGCGATCAGTCAGAGGTAAGCACCTCTATCCATTCCCTCTTCTTACCGCTTTATGTAAAGACGAAGATTTGAATGACGTGAATGATCTGGACGAAGCAGTTCTGGATTTTGATGATGTCCAACTGCCTCAGGGAGTTACTTGAACACTTGATATTTTAGCTTATTTATATTTTCTTTTATTTTGTTTCTCTGAATATCAAAAAAAAAGTGAGGCAGCAAACCACGCAAGGCCATAGTGTTTTGATGAAAGGATCGGCCAATTCCTTAGATTAAGAACACATAATGAAACATAAATAATGAATCCATAAGAACATCTAGTTGAAACATGTGTAAGAAAAATAGCATTATAATAGAGAGGACGAGAAACACATTTCCATGATGCATGGGCAAGACAATACCATAGACATGACTCTGGCACTCTATGAATCAATGTGTAACGCCCCGATCCCGCAGGTACGAGGACGTTATGGCGACGTACATACGCGAGGTGAAAACAACCTCACGCGTACGTTAAGCCTCAGTACAGGGAATCACCTCCATAGACACAATGGTTCCAGTAGGAAATAAGTACAAGAATACCTGCAGAAAGAGGTTAGTGATCATAACAGATAGGAATACAGGAATAAATGAGCTAACAGAAACAAATCACAAAGATACCTATGAATGGTCTCGATGAGGAGTCTCCTATGTGAATCCAATGGACTATCTGTCGCTACGAGAACTCGAGTCTCCAACCTGGGCATGCAAACCCAGGGTCGTCAGAAAGCGACCTAGTGAGTGGTAAAATGAAGGAGGCAGTAATAGATACAATAGTAGTACAAGCACGATAATAATATATAATACAAGATGTGATAATAGTGATACCATATAATACGCATATACGAAGCAGTAGAAATATATAAACATGTTATCTTATAATATCATCACTACCTAGCCAGTTATCATCAGGTCATGTCTATAGTTGTGTCCAGTTTATATCATAAATAATGTTGTCTAGTGGTGACGTAATGAACATGCTAGTGGTGACGTGATAGAAGTGAACATGCAGATGTGCGTATGCAAGATACCCATAATACGATGTTGTGCAGATATGGTAAAGATGTCTGCAAGTTACAGAATATATGCAATGAAGAATATACATGTACACGAGCAGGATGCCACCACAGAAAGAGTAACATGTACCAGGTAAAAGTAACAAGTATACAGGTAACATGATATCGATAAAATATCATGAACAGTAACAATATAGCATACATGTATCAGGCAAGGCATGTCATTTATACAATAGTAGCAATCAGTACCACCTGGTATTTTAATCAATCTCTTTTAGTGTCTCATACCACTGGCAGTTCATACTGGAGCCCGCACTCCAGTCGAACCCATCCGGACATGGCCTACGGGTACCATTATCCAAACGAGAGAGTGACCAATAACAAGTGTTCCCGACGTCACTATTGTGTATACTATTTTATTATGTTAATTGGAAACCCATGGTCAAGGAGATCTTATCGGGTAGATGTATCCCGTGCATACGCGGGATTACGGCCTTAAACAAACCCCTGGCTGCTGAGACCAGGGCCCTCCGCTAAGAGGGGAACAATAATCAAGTAACGGGAGCTCATGGAGCAATTGGTAGGTAGCACTACCGTCCCCTGCAGTGGGACTAACAATATGGATCCAGTACATCACCCGATAAGATCTAATCAACCGTTAAGTCTCCCCCATACCCAAGTTAGCTTTATGATCTGATATGTCAAGTATACCTTGTAACAAGAACAAATACAGTACATGATACGGTTAACATGATAACTGGGCCTGAGCTCTGTTGATAGCATAGAACAATATAACAGGAAACGGGAATAATATAACGAGAACAATATAACTGAAAACGGGAACAATAGATGTGGGATTCCACATATCGCATATCAACAGCTCTCATGTCCAGTAGCGGGAATATCCATATCAGTAAAAGGAAACCATCATATAACCTGAATACAGGGATAACAGGGAACAATAATACATGTAAGGTGCACGGTGAGTCATATGATAATAAGATGGAAACAATACATACATGTACTCTCGTGTGATGAGCATGGGTGATGTGTGAACATGAGATAACAATGTATCGAGCATCCATGTAATGATGATATCAATATAACATGCGGTATCCAGTGTACTAGGGTAGCCGTATATCAGTAGGTCCCAAACATGCAGGAATCGTGTCGTGAATTTTGGTATCTATGAAATGGTGAAATATCAACTAACGGTATAGCGTGTAACAGATCTTTAGATGCATACAGTATTCCGTGTATCGGTGAGTCTGTAAGGGTGATAGTGTAATAGTGACCGTATCTGATATCATGGAGTCCGCGTGTATCAGTGCACATATAACAGTACTACGTAATCATGATTGATGGCTATGAAGTGACAGATATGATAGATGGAAGAAAACCATGTGGAATAATAATCTAACCATTTTACTATGGTTATCTATCAGGTATACATTATGTGAACTAGATGTTATATGTTATATGAAATCATGAAGCAGATGCAAATATTATGTTATTGGTTATGTTATCATGCATCACCCAATATGCTTTTTCTATAATTAAGTCATTTATTAACAATCTAGTGAGTTACTCATAATCACGATTTATTTACCTAAACAATCATCCAATTCATGAAATATAAATAAATATGATTTATTACAAGGAAAACACTCACAAACTGGTCATGGGAAGGTAGTTCTCTTTCCCACGATCGCAACGGTTCCAGAATCGTCCAAATCGGAGTCCGGATGCTCCAGATATCGCCCGAACGCTAAAATCATCAAAATAGGTTAGATATGTAAATAAAAATATTGTAAATGCAAATACGGAAATGTAGCAGGGAGTTTTCGGCAAAGTGTACCTTTAGTGGGTTTGGAGCGGGTTTGGTGAGATAACGGGTCGGGTTTGGATCCGATAACCCGAACCCATAACTTAAATTAATGGGTAAAGGGTTAACGGGTTAACGGGTTGGATTAAATGGGTTAACCCAATAGGGTATGGGGTTTGGGTTTTACCCAAACCCAAGAAAGAAAAAGAATAGCAGCAGCAGCTTGCTGCTGCTGCTCCTGCGCGGCTGGCCGGCGGCGGTGGCGCCGTAAAGGATAGAGGGTGAGTGAGAGAGAGGGAGAAGATTGACAGGGGAAGAAAAGAAAAGAAAAGGAAAGAAGGGGGAGAAGAAGAAGTTGCAGCAGAAGAAGAAAAGAAGAAAGAAAAATGAGAAAGAAGAAGAAAGGAAGAAGAAGAGGGGGCGGCGCCCTGGGGGTCGCGGCCGGCGGCGGCGGCGGCGGCGGCCAGGGGCGCGGCCTGGCGGCGGCGGCTGTACGCCGGGCTGGGGGCGCGGCGGTCGGAGGAGAGGCGCCGGCTGTGAAACAGGGAGAGGGGAAGAGAGTTTAGAGAGGGAGAGAATTGATTAGGGGGCTTAATTAGAGAGAGAAAGAGAGAAATAGAGAGAGAAAAGAGAGGGAGTTAGGGGGAGAGAGAGAGGATTTTTAAGAGGGGGCAAAGGCGGTGGAGAGGCGGTGGGGGAGTCTTCCAGAGAAAGGAAGAAGAGGAAGGGAAAAGAAGAGAAAGAAAAAGATTAAAAATAATATTTTAACATTATAATATTGGTCTGATATTCGACCAGCTCCGAACGGTACCTAAAAATTACAGAAATTAGAGAATATTATCTTCAGACGTAATATGAAGACGGTTTGCAGAAATGCAATCCGGTTTGCAAATTAAAAATCCCGGAGTGTCTCGCCGATACTGGGCGACACCAGTTTGGCCGGATTTCCGATAAATTCAGAAAAATTCTCAAAAATACACTAACGTAGATCGTATGATTTTAAGACACAAAGTGAAAGCGGATTCTCAAAATTCTACTCCGTTTGGGAAATAAAATCATAAGGCCGGTTATCGGTATCGGTCGACACCGACTACGGAGAGTTTCCAAAATAATCCAGAAAATTCCAGAAAATTCGGAAAAATCTACAATATTAGAAAAAAAAATTTGAAACTGATATCGGCTCAATATGACTACCAGAAAGGTCAAATCAACTTTATACGTCGTATCGCGTACTGATACTGTGATACGTACATCAAGGAGCAGGGGTTACAGAATTTCCCAACCAGGGATAACCGTCATGGCCGACATCCTCAACAACTAGTGTTTGAGGGATAAAAAAAGGATTAGGGGTAAAGACGCCTCAATCTTGAAAGTGTCTCATCAGTGAGGGAGGGAGGCGTGTCAATGGTATGATTTCGATGGAGATCGGAGAAATTAGAGTGTGGACGGTGCAATTTTTTTGAAAGAGGGTAGACAAGGAGATCACAACATCAGTGTTTGTTGGGGATGATAACTAGGCTTGATTGTTGGTGAGGTCAGAGAGATATGATCTAGGAGGGTTGTGATGTGGGGGGATCAGAACAGATACCACCGGAGGAGGCTCTGGTGGCGGCTGAGGAGGCGCAGCCTCAGCTTGAGAGGGAGAGGGAATGAGGCTAGATCTCGGGGCCATTTAGACACTTGTATTAAAATGGTTTTATTTTGTTTATTTGAAATTGGATTGCAAAGCCCACTTGTAAATCAGACAGTTAATTTTCGTGACCCACTTGTACTTGTAAACCCATTGCAATTTGTAGCCCACTAGCAGACTCACTTGCAAAACCAACTTGTAGACTGGTTTGTAATGTTTTTTAGTAATAGATAAATTTTTAATTAATAAATTATTTTTCTAATTATTTGATTATTTTTTTATTATTAGATATTTTTTATATTAGATTAATAGTTTTTATTTACATATTAATTAAGTAAGGATTTTGTTTTAAATTTAATTATTTGAATTGTATACTTATGGATAGTTTAGCATACTTTGTAAGCTCACAATCAAACAATGAAAATTTAATTCATGTTTTACTTTACATTGGTACCACTACATTTGATAATATAATTTTTCATTTACACTTTCACATGACCAACAAAATACTTGAAAACTTACTTACGCAAAAAAATTTTACAATTGCAAAGTGATTCCCATTTTCAACTTGCACTTGCTCTCTCTTGCAAGCAACCAAACAGATCCTATGTGAACATATGAAGCAGTGTATCTCTTTTCTGATCTGGAGAGCACCACCTCACAAGAGCACACTTCCTCCCATCATTCATCATTAGCCATTTTTTTTGGAAGAATTAACTAAATCCTTGGCACCTTTCTACTCCCCCAACAACACTAAAAGAAGTGCTAGGAGATATAAAAAGACTCAAAAAGATTTTGAGGATGTGGGCTCTCATCAGCACCCCCACTTGTAAAGTTCTCATCTTTGCATTATTAATTTCATATGGAACACAATCCCATGGAAAGATTGATTGCTTTACAAAAAGGCATGGGCACCATCTCAATGCATTGCTCACCTGTTTTCTTGATTTGAGTGGTGAGGAGTTGCTCTTGGCTTGGGAAAGCAAATGTTAATTCCAAGTAGGAATATATCTTGTACATGTATACTACTAGTACCCTACTTTTATCAAATCTAGGTGTGTGTATAGGAGTTTTAAACTATCCACTAACACAAAAAATATGCACCATGTTGATCTAGATTACTTGTTGGTGTTAGAAATCAAAAGTCTTCATATTTGGATGATGAACTTGCTGGAATTTAATTGGAAACCAAGTCCTTGGAACATATGCTTATGAAGTTATACTCAAGCTTAAGCTTGGAATCACCTTTGTCCTTGTTAATTAACATATGCATGTGAACATCATACCAAGCTTCAACTTGAATACTACAACGTATACGGTATTTATATTTATATACACACAAAAAAAATTGACTAATTAACTGATCAAAGGGATATATAGTTTTAGTAGCAACTAGGGATCTCTTCACCATTGTCAACCCCCTCCTTTTAACTCATCCTTCTCTTGTTGCTATCATAGAATGTCAATCTCATATGATAAGGTGATAAAGGTTCTTGTCAATTAGTTTACTCTTATGCTCACATATTTTGCCTTAGTAGAGACATATATGCTTCTATTATCCATGTCTAAAGAAGATTCATTTGAAACATAAACTGGTTTTTATGTGCAATAAACAATCATTCCATTTGTGGGAAGCTTAGGTCATGACCTCCCCCCACTTTGTGCTTAAACAACAAGTTTACCACAGTGGTGGGGGGTGTTGTAATCATGCGTTAGCCTGAGGTTTAGTATCTTTCATTAACATAAGAATATCTCAATATCGTGGAAAGATAAAAAGATGCAGTAAGCAGATGCGGTTCTCTGTTTTTAGTTATAATAGTAGAGTTTTTTATGTTGCTCGTTGATAATATCATCTGAAAAGCGCATACTTATCCGGTCGATATCCCAAAACTTATGATACAATTTGAGAGGTTATTATCACTAGTGATGATCTTTTGCTTTGATAGAGTTACAACAAATATTTGTCCAATTTCTGCTTGAATGTAATCAAGACTAGCCCAGCAGAGATCCATGGGAATATTGGGTTTAGTTAGTGACAGGGCCCTGACAATGGTCCAATTAATTATTGTTAATTGTACTAGACCCAAACATGGACATAATAGAGACCATTTTACTGGGCTCAAATATGTCCAATTATTATAGACCATCATGGGTTTTCAAATTCGGCCCATTTTGAATCCAAGTAAAAATGAAAAGCCCAAATTCCTTCTGTTGACAAAAATAAGAGCCCAACTTTCCGTTGTTTGGGGACTTGCAATTGAATTGAATTGAATTTTGGTGACATGGCCTCAAACCTTAAGAAGTTAAAATCTTTTACAATGTAATTAATTCACATTTGTAACATTAAGGTTGATATTTTTTTTTTTGTTTATGTTGTTTCTAATTTTGTACAAATTGCAATGTCAGCAAACATAAATCAAGACAATAAAAATATTTTCTTACAGGTGCATTACATATTCTTATTTAAAAACCATTGAAATCTTAATCGCAGTTGGCCTCTGCAAGCTATTGTGAAAATAAAGAAATCTAGGGTTTTTTTTTTTGCCCCTCTCTCTATAATTTATTCCCCAAATTCTCTCTCTCTCTCTCGGGTTTTGATCTCGATTCGTCACCGATCTCTTCACCGCCAACTCGATTCAGGTACCAATTTCTCTCTCTATTGAATTCGTTATTTTTTTTTTCCTTCTTAAAAAGTCCTGATTTTTTCGAAGATTAGATCGATTTCCTAAATTTGATGAATTTGTGGTTTTGAGCTCGAAATTAAAGACTTGTAGCTTTTTTTTTATAAAAAGGTGAAGAATTGTTGTCAAAATTTGGGCGTTGACTTTAGTTTAAAATTTTTTTTGTGGGGGTCTATTTAGATAAAGTGGTTACTGTCTAAGTAGATAGGAGGCCTAGTCAACACATTAAACCCGACCCGAACCGACCCGACCCTACCTTGGGCCAACACAGCCCAAACCCTATTTCCTCCTCAATGAGACTCTTTATATAAAATTTGTGCTTCTGTCTGCCTTTTAATTTTCCCCCGCTCCTCTCCCTTTCCGCTCTGCCGCTCGCCCCCTCTGTTTCTCTCTCTATCTCTCCTTTATTGATGGGTTTTGATTTTTGTTTGCAAGCTTGATGATACTCCGTGGGATGGAGGTGAGTTGATCATTAAAATTTCCTTTTCTTTTACCAATTTGGCTTTGCTGGTGAAGTTTAATGAATATATTCATATTTTATAAGCTTATGTTGGATCACATGTGAGATGGAATTTTGGGGTTGTTTCTTTTTCTACATAATTTCTGGTAGTTGTCCTCATGTATTGAAGGTCAATCCGAAGATCGGGACTTCGAAACGAGATTTATTTAATGGAGGAGAAGTGGCAGCAAGGTACACAAACCTTCATCAATTTGGTGGATCTTTGTAATTAATCGTATAATTAATGTTTGATTTGCAAATGTTGTTAAGCTCTCTGACTTTTATTTCTTATTTTTGGGATTTAATAGCAATTTAGTGGATTTAGGGATGCTTTTCGGTAATTTAGATGTTCAAAGCGATCAATGATCATTATGTTTGTACTGAATTTGTGTTTGTTAGGCGTTGAGAATGTGAATTTTGATTTAGATGCAAATTCTAGCTTAGAGAAAGCTGTGCGAACACTGGAAATGCTGAATTTGTCTTTCTTAAAACAAGTTAGGAAAAGAAACCCTTTTGATTTGAGTTTAAGTCCAGATTAGTAATTGATGTTGATCCTGAGCACAGATACAAAGTGTTCATTTTTGTGATTCTTTGCAAGATAATTACTTCTGTTCAACTTCTAGTGATCTGTTTCAGAAAGTTCACATTTTGATCTATTAATTGGTCCTTTTATTGGATATGTGGGCATCTATAAGCTTTGACATAAAGAGGCGGGAGAACAAAATTTTATGGAGTATTCATATCATCTATAAGATAGCGAACAACTGCAATTTTTGATATAAACAGTTTGTTAGTTAAGCAACCTTCTCAGAAAGACCCTTTATTTACACATCTTGCCCTCCTTATTCCCATTTCATTGGTGTGATATTGCAAAGCATAGATAATTCTAATAGCTGCTAAATCAGATTAGGCAGGCCTCAGTTATACTTCCTCTCTATCTATCATCTATGTGATATAGTGTTTGATGCATGCTTGTCTACAGTTTCTCATCAGTTTCTTTGTTAACCTCTGCCTATGTTTTATATCTGCACGCCGTAAATAGTTTCAAGTACTTGTTTCAAGAGAGACATTTCTTGCAATAAAGAGATCAAAATGATGATGTAAAGTCCCAAAGTGTTTAATAGCTACACAAAGATGCTTTACTAACTGTTCTTGTGTGTTACCTTGAGCATTAGTTGCATAGTTTGATGAGTGATGACCGCTGTTATCATCAACTAAGTCTCTTACCTATCTAAATGTGATCGTTTCTGGAGCATGACATGTCTTAGAAACCCAGCAATTGGCCATGTATTTACAATCGACTGTCAATCTAAAATCAATCTTTTATGAGTTGATGCCTCGGCCAGGATAACTACGAGCAAGAGAGTTCCTTTCCCTATGAACTTGTGGTGTGGTGGGGAGATGCCTACGATTTTGGTTATGAAGCTTAAACTGAGGAGACTAAGGAGCAATCTGATGATCACTGTGGAACTATCGTCATATAATTTTGATTTATTGGTGTCCAATTGAGCACATCTAACCAAATGGATGATCACTTTACGTGACTGTATGAACTTTGTATGCTTTCCTGTTCTCTTTTGTTTACTTTCTTCCTTTTCCTGTGATTTGATGCGAGCACTTATTTTGAAGCATGTGATGTCTGATTGATCTATTTACAGACTTCTCTCTAGGCATGATTACTATTGGTTACTACATACAAACCATGATTAATTTTATCTATTAAAGGCACATTCTGGTTGATCAGGGAATATCATAGGGTCTTAATATATGTTTCTTACTGCACATGACTGTATAAAGGCTTGATTATTGTTTCAGTTTCATCCAAAAATTTGTTGTACTTGAAATGCAAGCCTTATTTACCTTACTTCTAACTTTCCTCTCTATGTCGCTTATGTCTCTCTCTGCATTCCTCTTTACTCTTTAAGCTGTTAAATCATTTGTCTTTTTTATGCTACAAAAAAGTTCATACCATGGAATTCTACTTCAGAAGATCTAATAGATGTGCATGCGGGACAATGCTATGTGCAGAAATTTGATAGTTGCTTGTCATCTAACAAAAATGTTATGTTTGTGACTTTTTTTTGTTTTTTACCATGCATGTTTTTTTTTTCCAAGTCTCTAGTTGAGTCCTAATTTTTTCCTCTCCCTAAATTGACTGTTGTATCTCACTATCCTTCACCATTCTAATTTTAGTCTATTATATTTCATTTTTAAATATTTTGTGTACTAATTATTAATATTTTCTTATAGGTTTGAAGGGAGCTATCTGCAAAAATGAAATTTAAGTCCATTGAGAATTTTGATTCATTTATATTTTGAGGAACAAAAAAAATAATTTTTTTTGTACATGTTTAAAGTATTCATAATATAATATATGAATCTAAGTACTGATAATTGATGATCTTGCATTTGGTCTTGTCAGGTTTTGATATCACGGCTGACCTTCTTCCGGCAACCACTCCTTCACCGTCGCCAATTTCGGTCGGTCGGTTCCTACCGCTTTGCGGTATACTAGTTTTCCAACTCTAAGCACCCCAAAAAAAATTGAAAGAAAAAAAAACCTACGATCTCCACTTACGAGCGGCTCCGCCCGCTCTCTGCCGCCGCCGCATCGGCCGCTATTTCGCCACCGATTCGGCGCGCCTCCCTTGCCCAACTCCGTCGTTGATAGTATAGAAACTCTCCCTCTCAACTTTAATTGCAGCCGCCATGCTTCCGGGCTCGGACTCTCTCGATGATATTGCTGCCGGTATGAATCTCTCTCATGGCCCCATTTATTCTTCTTCTTTTTTCTGTTCTTTTTTATTTGAAAAGATTTGATTTTTTTTTCTTTTTGGTTTGTTGTGTTAATTTCGCACAGATGCTCTGGATGATGTTTGTCTTCCACCTGCCACTGCCACTGGTAAATTTTGAACTTGGGAAAAGTTTTTTTTTGCTGATCTTTTTAATCTGCCTTTCACTAAGAATTTTTTTTTTAATTTCTTAACTTCTTTTTGTAAATTTATCAGCAGGACAAAGAGTGAACAAGTTTCAACCCAAGCCCCGGGGTAAACCAAAGAAACCAGCTGCTACGGCGGTCTCGAATATTAATTCTGCGAAGGAAAATGCAGAGGTTATGCTTGATAATTCACTTTATATACAAAATAAAATTTCTGAATTCTTGAAAATGTTTTATCATGCTTGTCTCAGGTGTCGGCAGTAGTTGAATTGGGAGATGGCGTTGTCGGTGAGTGTAAATGATAACTTCGTAATAAGAATGTGCATAGGTTGAAGTGTGTTATTACTCATTTTGGTGCAACAATTATATGTTTATTTACTTGCTTTGAAGATTAATTTACTCTGAGTTTCTTTCGTATAGAAATATTTAGTGTATATGTGATGACTGCTAAATTCTTAGAAATTATTTACTCGAAACAAAATTGTTAACGGCGTTTGTGCAATGCGTCAAGTGGGATGTTGCTTCTAGTTGAGTTCATTAGTAAAGGCGAAGTTTGTTATTACTCATTTTGGCGACAACTGTATTGTATTAGTTGCTAAAAATATTATTTCCAAGGTTGTTCCATATAGAAGTGGGTAGTATATGTGATCACTGCTGAATCTTTTGAAATTATGTAACAAATACTCATTACCTTCAGTTTACTTGAAACAAAGTGTAACCTGCATATATGCAACCCAATTAAGGATGAAATTCTGTTTTTATCAAATTAATGTCACTTCACTGATCAAAATGGAAGATTTAGTGATCTTTTCTTTTTGGGTTGGATAAACACTAGCGCCTGTTACAACCTCTTATAGTCAAAACCAGAAATATCTAAAAGCCAAACTAACGGTTCAATAGGAAAATTTTCATCCACACCATGATACCTCTGTGTTATCGGCCATAGATAGCCAACCAAATGGTGCACTGGTTAACTTGAAAGGAGCTGAACAGATGCTAGAGAAGCTTAGGGTCTCCAAAAATGGATGCAATCCATTAAGAGGGATCTGAACATTGTAAAAATTGGATTAGTGGCTAATATATGTATGCATGTATGTCGTTCGTACGTTCGTACATATTAACCTTTTGAAGATTTTATTTTATCAGGTTAATGTTGTTTATCTTGTTAGGCCTGACAAATGATGTATGTCTTTAGAACAAACAAAACGGGTAAATTTGAACTAGATCAACATTCTAAAACCACAAACTCAATACCTGCATCCTCCATCTCAGATGATAATATACGGCATGCTTCAATTGTAGGTACTTGTGAATTATCAATTAGAACTCAAATCTTTATTCCTGTTGTTCTTGCTATAGTTGTCCTTGATATTTCTGCGTCATTCTTGACAAGTTTGAGGACTAAAGCACACTCTGACTATTCAAGGGGGAAAATAGTTTATCTTGTAATGCTTTTCCAGGTGTTGTGGAGGCCACTGGTCCCTCAAACCACAGCGCAAGCAGCTGTGCACCGATGGATTTTTCATCCCAGGTTAATGAGACACAAGAACCACTTGATTTAAACAAGACATCATTGACCCATGAAGTGGCTTCTCAGGATTCTCAAGCTTCTGAGAGGGAGAGAAATTTGCAAATTGTTCCATACCAACCAGAAGAAGAGGTAAATTGATTCACGATCTAGTTTTTCTTATGTTTTATGACTTATTTTGTTAACATTCAAAGTATCTGTCTATTTTAGGCAATGCCATTGCTTTCAGGCATGGAATCTCATGGTGGTATCTTCTCCCAGCCCAGTGATGCTGGTAAGAAGCGACAAGAATGGTGTCACTTTTTTTAAAAATAAAAATTAAATTTCTGACTGTTAAGAGGAGGGAGAACTGAAGAGTGTCTGAAACCCGCTGTTTTGGGTTTATATTGAGCAACTGAACTATGGTTTCTAAGTGTTGCTCAATTAATTTCCCTTCTTTTTTTTTTTTTCCCCTTCCATTGCATGCGCGCTTGGAGCACCGATAGCAGAAAACTATATTCTTTTGTTTTGGTTTGTTCCTTTAGATCTTTGAATTAATATTGGTGCTACTTTAGCAGTCAAACAAGCAGGCAAGTTTCAACCAAAGTCTGGTTTACGACTAAAAAAGCAGAAGGCTAAGTCTGTATCTTTTGTTCTCCCTGATGCTGCCGAGACTGCCGAGTCTGTTTCACAACTAAAAGAGAAGAAGCTAAGTCTGTATCATTCAGTCTTTCTGATGATGCTGACACTGCTGCTTCTCCTGTCAGAGAACATTCTGAGGTGTTAGCTGACAGCTTGGCAGGACCAGAGCCCTCCTTTATACATATCATGAATGATGAAGTTGTGGATAGGATTCCACATTCAGCATCTGTAACCTCTGATAATGTGGACGTCCAGTTGGATCATGAGAATGCGAGAAGTGAGGTAAATTTCTATTTATTATGTACCGTTTGCAAATCTCCGTTCCCAAAAATTTCAGCTATTATTATCCATATATTGCATGTTGTCAGGATCTACCATACTTGTCCAGCGTTGAGTCTTTTGATATTATTCTTTCGAAGCCGGCCTCAGTTACAGGTTTAAACAAAGCTTAACAAAGATGTTTTTTTACTTATCGGCGTAGTATTCTGCTTCTGATTCATATCACTCACCTCCAAAATTGACAGGGAAAACTGTGCCTAAATTCCGACCCAAGCCCAGTGCCAAAGTCAAGACCGCGAAAGCTAATGGCTCTGGTAAGGCTAATGATGCTGAGGAGTCTACTTCACAGTGGGATTATCTTCCTATGGACACTGAACCTTTGGAGGATTGTGATCTTTGCACTACGAATTTGTCCAGTGAACAAGTAGACCTGTTCAGATCTCATCCTTGAAGCTGGATCTCCTCAAGGTGATGAGGTTTTCGAAACCATTGATACAACATTGGATAGCGATGTGAGTCTGCATTGATGAAACTATGTCATATTTCTGTTTGAGTCACTCTCTTTGCTGATACTGTGAAGCATGTACATCCAGAACTATACTGATGGGGAAAGAAACCTATCAGCAGTTTCTCAAGAAGTGGGTAATGAACTACATTCATGGAATGATGATGAACAAACTCAGCAGACCTTGGATGACCAGTCCACATCTAAAGCTTTTGAGGAGCATGGAGCTAGTAAATCATTATGGAATTGAGAAAGAGAAATTCTCCGGGTAGTTCTTCTGGCAAACTTGATCGTGGAATCAGTGAAAACTGGGATGTCGAAAGCTATGACAATTCTCAGATGGATGAAGACCATATGATGATGAGTATAAGCGTGAAGAAATGCCCAAGCAGAGGAAGAATCCGAAAAGATCAGAAAGGGAGACGACAGATGCCCAGAAACCATCAAAAAGGCGCAGTAAATCATCCAAAGAACTTGATTCCACTAAAGCCGAACCGCCAAAAAAGAAGTTTCCCCATGGGACTCGACGGAAAAGAAGGCAAGGTATTGTCTTCATGCACCTTTCAAATGTTTCAGAGCTACTAGGGATGCAAACCTCGAACAAGCCTTTGATATTTTGTCTTGACATTTCATTGACTGATACTTTCTAGTGGACAAGGATTTGCTGGAAAAACCTGAATACGAACTTGACCGCAGACAGATAGTAATTCGACAGCTAATTTTGTTAGGAGAAGCCAAGGAGCGAGCTGCAGTAAGTCATCTTCTTTGGCCTTTTAAACATATTTGAAGCTAAGAAGATTTGTAGCCTTAGCATTTTACATTCTGTTGATTCTTACAGAGTAAAGAGGGTGCAGCTTTGGGGAATAATCAAAGGTATGAAGGTTATTTAGGCGTGGTTGATCAAAATGGTTACATTTTATTAAATTATCTGTGCCACTTCTGGGCTGTACAATAGCCCTTGGGATTGTCCCTTGGGATTGTTTATACTCAGAATGATATAATCATTCCTTGTTATGGTTAACATCAGGCACTTAAAGCTTTCTTAGTAAAACATCATTTCATCAGTGATGACTTGAGATCTCACGTAATTAGGAAAGGATGACTTCTTTTCTATGTTACTTATGCTGTGATAGAAAACATCTTTTCTTTATACTCATTTTTACTTACTACAAGGTTTCTTCACTTATATATAGTTTCATTGCAGCAACTCTGGTTTCTTTACAAATGCTAGCCATTTTGACGAGGACAATCCTTATGATGATGATAATGACCCTTCTGGTGAAAAAGCACATCTGGAAAGGCTTAGGAACACCAAAAAAGTGAACTACCAAACCCATATGAACAGGGAAAAATCAGGGAGGTGGTCAAAAGCAGAAACAGAATTGTTTTACGAGGTAGGTTACCAAATTTGATCAATTTATTTTATATCTATTTATGTAAGTTGGACTAAATTATTGGAGATCGATAGTTGAAGGGTTCTTGCAACTGCTTTTTCTAGTGTTTTCCGACATATAATTTGATTTGTATAAAATTTATGCTATAAAATTCATATTACCCTTATGTGTTTATGTCCCAACAAAGATAATGTTGTAATTAAATTGTCCTCTTATTCTGTTTGAATGCTCGTTCAGGCTATTCGTCAATTTGGAACAGATTTTGGAATGATAGAAAAGCTGTTTCCTAATAGAACACGTCGTCAAGTGAAATCAAAATTCAAGACTGAAGAGCGCATACATCCTTCAGTACTTCGTGATGCAATGAGTCATCGTTCTACAGGTAAACCCTAACCCTTACCCAAAGAGGAAAAAATTAAAAGAAATCAGAAAGTAAATGGAGAAGGCTTTTGTTGTTGCTTCTGCTGTTGCTGTTGCCTTTTTGGGGCCTTTGAGATAAAAAGGAATTAAGGATAAAATTGGCGTTGGGGAAAGATTAATTTTATTTATTGTTTATTCATTAGTTATGTTATTTTCTTATTTATATTATTTCTTCAGATTTAATCAAAAGCTAGTGCTGACTTGTATTTTAGATGTGTGCGTCTCCACAGCCAACACTTGACATAGAGGGGTGAATAGTAATCAAATGAGAGAAAGACATGAACATAAAGAGGAGGGTTTTTTTTCTTTGGCTTTTTTTTTGGTGGGGGTTTGGGGGTGGGGTGGGGTTTTTTTTTTTTTTTTTTTTTTTTGGGGGGGGGGGGTGGGGGGGGGGGGGGGGGGGGGGGGGGGGGGGCAGAAGATAAAGAGAAGAATAAAAGAGAGAGAGAGACCAAGAGAGGAAGAAAAAGAGGTATAGTGCTGTGTACTCAGTTGCTGCATTGTTCAATTTTCCGCTGCCATTGATTTGACTTTTTTGTTGCTAGTGCCTCCAATTTGATTCAGTTCAATTAAATTCACGACCCTTGGATGTTGTCTCAAAGATTAGGACTCTTTCAAATAGGTATGGGTGGGTTCTTTCGAATGAATATGGGTTGTCATCAGTTGGATAGAAAAGGAAAGTAGAGGGTTAATGTAGTTTGGTTTTAGGCTTGGGTGTGACAGGGCTCTACCCAAAGCAAACTAATTTCAGATTTAAGTGGTTGAGTGGGAAACCATTTGACCCTTTATCCAAACCGTGTCACATTTTTTCTCTCTCTCTGGATATACAAAACATGTTTGCCTGTACTTGTGTTGGATGTGTTTGATTCGTGCGCGACACAAGCTGGTTCTTCATAGCCAAGTCCATAATTTTTGAATAAAGGCATATTCATTCTGTATGTATATATATTACTGCATTGTTGTCGTGACCATTTTCATGAGCTTGTGCATGAGCATTTGTTGACTTATTTGAAATTTTATCACCACTTACCATTGTGATTCTCTACAAAATGTTTCCTAACTTTTCATTACGTGTTGCTGATATCAAATTTCTTGTTATCAACTTTATAAGCCTTTTTGCTGGAATAAATGATGATTACCTATGAAGTATATACCTCTAAATTCTAAGGCTCAATGGGAAGATTGATGAATTTTCTACACAGCTAGCAGAGTTGATAACAGAATCTTAATTGAGGGAACCACTGACAAGAGGGAAACTTGTAATGGAATCTATTTGTTCTTTCATGCATATACGGACATGACAAATGTTAAAACAGAGGTTATAGAGCGAAGCACGTTAAAATGAGAACCTAAAACTAGTTGGATCCAGTTCTCTCATTTAACTCTCTTATTTCCCCTTAGTTTTTCTTCTAACTTCGTTAGTAGAACTTTCAATGAGACTGGCACCCCCAACCTTTGATGTCTTTGTCTATGTTCATGCAGACCACTCGCATTTTGAAAAGGTTATCCAATTGCTGCAAACTCAGGCAGAAGAGGAATCTAGACAGGATGATGCAAACGGTGACCCAACAACTGTTTCACAGGATGCGGCTAATGGAAATAAGGTCCCTCTTCCCAACCAAGTCACTCTTTTAATCAAACTATAGAATTTTCAAGCAAATGTTTGGTTCTTAGAAAATATTTTTGTTTTAAAGGCTAAACAACTTCTCACTTTTGAAAATCTTAGTTATTGTAACTTTGCCCCCTCTTTGTAATCTAATCCGCTTATGCCACTATCTATTTTGACACCCAGGAAGAAAGAGATCAACCTGAGAAAACCGAGCAGGATGCTAACCGATTCGATGGTGAAGCGGATGGTTTTGAGAAAATCGATGAGCAGGGTGCTAACGGATTCGATGGCGAAGCAGATGGTTTTGAGAAAATCGATGAGTGGGACGGAGATGGTACTTCAGAGTATAATGAATATGAAGCTATTGAGTGGGATGCCAGTGCTTCTTCCCCTCAGAATGAGGAAAAGTATTCAGAGTACGATGAATTCTACTGATATGATGCCAGGCTGTGTGGAAGCTTTTGGGACCTCCAATTCTTTGCATTTCTCAAAAAAAAAAAAAAAAAAAAAAAAAAAAAAAAATTCCATCCCTTCGGGCTTCGGGTAGGATGGAGGGATGTATTTTAAGTTTTGAACAAAGATCGTAGTTCAGATTTGAACTTAGGACTCCTCATAACTCACCATCGATTCTTTACTACGTGTGCCTGCCTCAGGATAGAGAGGTGTTATTAGGTTTCTCGGATTACGTATTGATGGAGTCAACGTAGAAGTCGTAACGGATCTTTGTGAAGTTCAAGCATCCATTTTTTTTAGACAGTATTCCTAATTTACATTTTTGTTTTCCTATTTGATGGTATTCATATGTGATTACTGATGCGATAGTATGCAAATCTAAGTTGAAACTGGTGATTTTTTTCTTCAAGTTTTCACCTTCATGTGATCTAAGAATGAAATTTAGTCTGTCTTATTGAACTTTATGTTTTCTTTTTTTCATGAGAATAAGGATGAAATGGAACTATTTCTCAAAGTATAAAGTATAAAATATAAAATAAATTTCTTTATTGAAGTTGTTTACATTTCATCACATTTAGATGAAATTCAGGTGTAAACTGATGATATTATTCGCTGTATCCAAAACTATTTCTCGAAATTTCTTCCTTTCCTCTAATCTTATAATTTTTAAAATTGTGAAACCATAAGATTCTTTTGACAAATTGAAATTTTAGCTCTATATATTCTAACAAAACCAAGAAATTACAATTAGAAGGAGTTATAAAGGAAAACTCCAATTTTCCTCTCCCCTTATCCACTTCCACGTGTCACCCGCTCCTTGCGCCTAGATATTTATTCAGTGTCCTTCAGCGCACTGGCTACAGCCGGTCAACCCGCAGATAAGAATCTTTTCGCGGGCATCAAAAGACAAGAATGCCCCTTATCTGATTCAGACATCGCCTGCTCCATTTATTATACGAAAAAGATTCCAGCGCGGTCAAGGGTGTCACTGTCATTGCACGCAAACGACACCTTACAACTGAAGCAAAGCTCTCCATTATTTGATTCCTCAAGATACCCTTGGATAAAATTCAAATTTCAATTCCAGCCCCACCTCACAAGCTTTTTGTAAGGACTGGCTGGATTTACAATTATATCCAGTTCAAATGAGCTTTTTCCCAAATTAAGAGATTTTTTTTTTAATCTTTTCTTCTAATGTTTGCATTGGAGTTATGAGACTGCTAATTGCCAAGAGCTCGTTAGTACAATAGTCCTTTTGTCATGCATTGATTTAACGATTTTCATCAAGTGTAGCAGAAGTTATCTATGGCTCAGTTTGAAACTTACTAATTAATCTGTATCTAAAAAAAAATTATGTGTGCGTAAAAGATAAAAAGTATAGCTTTTTTATACCTCTCGTGTGTCAAAGATTAAATGCACATATTTGGAGGTACCATTATTTTCGACAAGTATGTGTCATGTGACTCTCACGCTTGAATTGAACTGAATATATTAATTTATATTAGACTCTCTTTGTTCGAAAATTCTAAACATTATTGACCGGCCACGTTTTTTTAGGATGTGTGGAGGAATTTTTAAATTTTTGGAATTTCCAATTCTATTATTGCATTGGGACAAATATTGTCAAAAGTGCACTTACTATTTTCGGACGAGAGTAATAATATTTAAAAACTTCATTTTCTTTTGTACTATTAAAAACCATATAGATTGAAAGGACGTCATTCAAAATATGCAAAACTGAAATGTAGAAGGGGGCCATTAAAAAATCCTCAACTCAGGGGCATTAACGTAATTTGGAATCAGCTCACAAAATAATCTTCTTTCGATTTGAAAAAGCACACCAGTCTCAACAACTCTCTCTCAGCTTCTAGATTTTTGAGGAATTTTCCCCGAAAATTTTTCAAAATTCTTGTTAGAATCAGCTGCTGCTTGGTCGGAGTTCAGAGAAAGCGAACGGGAGGTCATTGCTTCTTCAGTTGATCGGAGATCGAGCCGGTGAAATCGCCGCAGGTATTGAGATTTCTCGTAAAATGTGATTTTTCTTTTAATTTATAAAGGCAATTTCGGTGATCGATGATTGATCACGGTAAAAGTCCCATCTTTGCTTAAATTTTGTAAGCTCTGTCGTGTTTTACCTTCTAACTGGAACATAATTTTCCAATCGTTGTTCAATTACGGAGAAGATAAATGGATTTGGTATAAAGATTGTAGCTTTGGGAGTATATTAGTTTATATTTAAGAATATGATAACACTTCTGAGTATGGCTGGAAATTTATTTTGATATTGATGGAATAAAAGTATGCATTGAATTACTTTATACTATTTTATTGCCTTTTCTATGACAGTTGTTTATTCCTAATGTGGATGAATTATGAATATAGTTTCTCTACTGAGTAGCAGTTGATGGGTTTGGTTTGATACATTGTATGGTGTATCATAAAATTATGTAACGAGTATACCGTGAAGCGGTGAGAACCGACCGACTGAGATTGATAGCGGGGAAGGAGCGGTTGCCAGAAGAAGTCAACCGTGATATCTAAACCTGTGACACAACCAAATGCAAGACGATCGGACAGGGGAGAGGGGCAAGGAAAGCGGCGGCGAGCGGTCGGACAGGGGAGAGGGGAAAGGAGAGGGGAGCGGTTGCCGGTGGCAGGGGATTTATTTTTGACTGAAAAGATGAAGATGGACAAACCGATAAATTAAGTGCAGAATTATGTTGTTAAGTGCAGAATCCCACGACCACGCTAGCTAGCAGCAGCAAATACTCAACAACGATTTCAGCCCCTCTTCCTAGACACACGGGAATTGCAAGGTGATGATGATAAGATTCAGCATATTGAGATTTCATGACTGAGTTTGTCATGAATGCCTGAGACATATTGAAAGTTTTACCATGTGTGATTATCATCTTTTGTTACCCTTTCTATTAGGGATTTTGTTTAGGTCCTACCATAGTAGCTATTTAGAGGCTTTGAGATATGTATAAAAGGTTCCACTCCATGAGAACTCTAAATTTTCCTCCTGAAGCTCATTCTCTTTTATGATAATGATCTGCTTGCCTTGAAATGGCCTAGTCTAATAGGGAAATCCCGATGGCCTTAAGATACAATCAAATAGACTGCCACAAGGGCACCTGGGGGATTATATCCTGTTCTATATTTTGTTTCATTATCATCCCTTTCATGAAACATATGCCATATTTCAACTTTTTTTCCTTCAAAATATTGAAATATTCCCAACTTGTATTAGATGGTGCGGAAGGAGGATGTGATTGCTAGGGCGTCTAACACCACCAGAGATTTCCGTCCGTCATAAGCCCCATCAAGGCGAACCTTCTTAAGAACCGATTCGAGAAGCTCAAGCACCAATTCGACCACATTCTTGCCTCCTCGGTCAAATCCACTTCTCTAATACTTTCCACACTCATTACCGATGAGGGAATAAATGCACACACCTCACTTATGGAGCTAATGCGTGACCTAGCAAGTTCTTGCTGAAATTTAAATTGTAGCACATTAATCCACATCAAAATCTGTTGAATATTCCCCTAATCTTAAACCAAATGCTTCTATGATAATGGATATTGAACTCAAAACGATTTTGTTTGTTATAAACTGCATATATCACAACTTAATGTTAGTTACCAGTGAAGTTTAACTAAATAACGGAAGACGTTAAAGATAATGAACTATTGATGTCACAAGCCCTTAAACATCTCAGATAGTAACTAAATGATGGATAAAATCATAAAACATAATGAAAAAAATTATTAATCTAAAGTCTAGAATTTACTTAACTGAAGGTGAAAAAATATTTTCTTTTGGCATTACTAGGGTAGAGATGCGCATGTTTCGTTGGATGTGTGGTAACACGAGGAGAGATAAGGTGAGAAATGAGGATATTCGTACTAAGATAGGCGTAACCTCTATAGAAGAGAAGATGAGAGAAAATTACCTTGATGGTTTGGTCATGTGCGACGTTAGACCTATAGATGCGCCAGTCCGGCAAGTAGAACGTATCAAATTAGGGCAAGTTAAAAGAGCGCAGGGGAAACCGAAGAAAACATGGATGGAGGTAATACGACAAGATATAGAGGCTAAAGGTCTTAGTGAAGACATATTGCTCGGTAGGAATGAGTGGAGAAAGCTGATTCATGTGCTCGAGCCGGCATCATTCTCTTTTGGTTCATGTAACCTACCCCAAATACTTAGGACAAATGGCTTAGTTGTTGTTGTTGTTGTATTTCTAGGGTATTATTATGCCAAAATCGCATGCATTGAACACTTAAAACAAAACAAGCCCACCTTCTTCCAAAAAGAACAAATGCCCGTATCAAAAAGCAACCCACCTTCTTGCTTCGAAATCTATGGCACAAGACAACGACCTCCTTGGACCCAGTTGAGTGCAGGACCCCAACAACCCCAACAAGCTTCTCCCCACAAGCCCATGCTTGTGGGGTATTATCATCCTTTGTTGCGACAAAATTAACACACAAAAAAGAAGAACATGTTACCTACTGGAAAAAATAAATCAAATCGAGTATTTGAAAGAAACCAATGAATTATTATATGAATATGTGAAGAAATTAGTGGAGACATTTTGCGTCATACCACGATTTTGTTCAGCCATCGTCTACGATGAGACTGGCTGTGCCGTCGCCTGATGGTGGCAGCGAAGCGATTTAGGTTTTTGATGAATGATTCGTTTTGGGTTTATTCTTGTTTGCCTCAGGTTCTCTCCTTTAATGGAGTGACAAAAAAGAGTGGGAATCCGTTGAGCTGAGTTTGGATTCAGAGAGAAGGGAGGTGAACTGTGTACATCAATAGAGAGAATTGAGTTTGGAGGTTGAGGGAGGAAAGGCGGTGGAAAAGGAAGGTGACGGCATTAGGGGACAAGGAGAGGGAGAGGAGAGCGGGCTCAGAGAGGGGAGGGGGAGGGGAATTAGGGTTAGGGTTTGAGGAGGGGGCGTGGGCTTCGATCTCGGTGAGGATATGGGCGAAGGATTCGTCGCCGTCATCTTTGAGTTTTTTTGGCACTGAAAAGTGAAAGATGGACAAACGAGACGGACAAATTTCATATAGGAGTCATGGGAGAAAACTTCCCTCGCTTCGCTCGGTCGGTTTTGATTAATAAAGCACAGGTAAAATTGTGCTTGGTATGGTATGTAAGCTTATGCTTCATAGTTATGGTATTTAAGCTTATGCTTTATGGTTTGGAAAATAATTTTTATAGCTATATGATTTCCATGTTAGGGATAACCTGAGATAGAAATTTAGCACTGGCGTAACAAATTTTATTCATATCATTAGGTTGAATTGCTTGTGTTTTTTATGTTTGTTTTTTCTCGTCTTCTTCACACCAGTGCACGTTGTTGATTCTCTTATTTGCCTAGGTGAAGGAGTCATGGGGACCCTACAGGGACCAGTAATTTGCCGACCTGCTGTCCATGTAAAGCTTCCAAGAGTCCGATATCCGCTCATGGACCTTTCTTCAACAAAGGGAGGGCTTCTTACAAGTGGTTTTTGGGGTGCAGAAAGAAGTGCAGGCACATGATCAGAGTGGGTTCTCTAATTTCTCAACAACTTGAGAGGAGAAGTGGGTTAGTTCGTTGCAATTTTAGCTCTTCGTCTGATGGTAATGGCAGCATGGCGGAGAACTTCAGTGAGAGCGATGAAGATTATGTGAATTCCAGTGTGATTGAAGCTGGTATGATGTTTATGAATTTATATTACTAGATTTGTTTGTCAGGTTAACTTTTAATGCCTTTCATAGGATAGTCTGCAGACAAATTTATAGACTCTCAATCTTTAGTATTATATCTCAAGCTCACATGCCAAATTCCATTTAGACGCCAACCTGTTACTCATCAGAAAATGTTCATGCTTACTGCAGTTGCTATGCATCTTGTTTATTGTAAATGAATCAATGACTTGTACATTTTATGAGATTCTAGAAGGGCAAGTTGATATTTCTGGTGCCTCAAAGACTCTGGGTATGGAGGATGCACCAATTGTATGGGAAGCACAGTTTGGATCATTTATATTTATGACTGGTGAATAAACAATTAGGTGACACTGATCAACTTAGATAATATCTTTAATTCTTTGAGATGCTGTAAATTTTCCATTTTGAATTTGGATATGATCACTGGGTGATCATAATTCACGAATTCTACCAAAGACCAAAGCATTCCCTTCTTTCATAGATAAGCTTGCATTTTCAAGTCCTGTTGTTTAGGGGTTTATTTTTGACATAAAAGCTATGGAAGTCTTGAGAGTAGACAACTAAGCAAAATAATTGTTCCAGACAGGGGGAGACTGGGTTATTTGATTAATTCCAAGTTGAAGTCTTCAAACTGGTTGTACCTTCAGCTATTCCTGTCAAGAACTAGCTTGAATCCCTCCGTCTTGCTTAAATAAAGGATGTCAAAAGAGCTTAAGAGAAGGTAAACCATTGGACAGCACACAATTATCGTCCGTCCATGTCCTGCAATTGTCCACTGAAGGATTAGAGGATTAATTGCTAGACCGTTCTCATCAAAGATTTTGATGAATCCATGGCTACTAGGTCCACCAAACATTGGCACAGAGCTATTGCTGCATGATTGGGAAATGGGCTTCAATTAAATAAAATTATTGACACGCAATCAAGCATCATATTGTTTTTTGAGTGATCCATCTCCAAGAAAAACATGGTAATGCTTTCAGACTCCGGTAATATCTCGTTCAAATCAAAGTTTTACAGAGTTATCTAGATTGTTTGAACATGGACACATATATACTGGGATATGTTATGACTTATGATGTATATGGTGAGCCATTTAATTTTACACAATTTAACATTATAATCTTTTGAAACAAGCTCATATTATTTTTATAGTTTTCCTTTTGTAATAAAAAAAGTCTTGAGATAAAAGGTTGACCTTGTTTTTCTCTCCATTTAGTCCAATTCAGTAAACTTTAATTCATATTCGATCTGAGACAAACATTTATTTTTGTAAACTATGATCATTAAGTTAGACAATATCCCATCTTGTGTCCATGACGATCATGATCTTCACCTTCTCCCATCGAAAGTGGGGTACAAGCAAGAGGCTCCTGATATGTAGCTGTTTAACCAGTACATTTAAAGAAATGTGTACGTTTGTGTGGTTCTTGTGTTTTTGGGTTATATCCCCACCATTTTATTGCATGTTACTAGAGTTTTCTCTGGTTCAAATACTGAAGCAATTTGTTGGTATAATTGTGTCAGCAGTGGATAATTTGCAATCTCCACTGCTTGATTTTAAAATCCTCGGCTAATTTTTAATATAACCATTGGAGGCTATTGCTACTACCATTTTGTCACTGTCAGCCACAATTTGACTGGTATGGTTGTGTCATCAGTCGACAATTTGCAATTTCCACTACTTGATTTTAAAATCCTTGGTCAATTTTAAACATAATAGTATTGGAGTCAATTCCTACTACCATTTCGCCATTGTTAGCTATACAATGCTGCTTGTTTCATTATGGTGTTGACAGTTTCTTCCTTAATACAGACCTCTGTACACAATGAATCACCCAATAAACAAACACCCACCCCCCAAACACCCCCCCCCCCCCCCCCCCCCCCCCCAAAAAAAAAAAAAAAAAAAAAAAAAAAAAAAAAAAAACACACACACAAACACGCGCGCGCGCGCGTGCACACGCTATACACGCATGCACCCACCCGCAAAACCCGCCGCCGCTGCCACCACCTCCAAAAGTAACAAAACAATATACAAAAAGAAGTTCCCAGATTAATTCTACTTGGCTCTTTATATTACACTCGTGCTCGCAAACACACTGATTTTATTTTTGGACCTGAGGAGAATGAGTTTGAATTGTGATGTCAAGTTGATATATTCACACTTTTGTTGCAGTTGAGGTGAAAAGTGGTTCAGATGGTTTCATGATAAAAATGCGCAACGGTAAAAATTTAAGATGTGTTCACAACAACCCCCATGGTGGACCCTTGCCAGAGAATGCTCCTCATCCTGCTATTGTGTTGAAGATGGAAGATGGAAGTGGTCTTCTTCTTCCTATCATAGTCTGTAAGTAAATTTTATATATTCTAAAAATAAATTTCTTGTGGAAAGATATACCATTTCGTTATTGATATCTTCTCATTTTTTTCCCCTTTTCCCAGTGGAGATGCCAAGCATTTTGCTCATGGCTGCTGTTCGCAATGTCCCAATTGTAAATTTTCCTGGCTCCTATAATTTCTTTGGTGGATTTTAGAATTAGAAATTCTGATTTAGATTGCGGAGCTTGCTACTCCAGCATTTGCTTTGTGGAAACTAGAGTGACATGTTTTCCCGCCATGCAGGCTCGGCCAACAATATATCAAGTTGTAAAAGAGATGATTGATAAAATGGGATATCAGGTGAATCAATGTAGATTTAGCCAAATTACTCTAGCAATTTATTAGTGTGCATGTCTCTTTACTATGACTTCTTGGGATATTACGTGCAAGGCTAATCGGCAAGTTGGTAATGCCAACATATGCAGCCCGCTTTTACTCAAGAATGATATGAACATACTCATAGCTGGAAATCATTCTGGAATCATATATGATGATTTTTTCTTTAATTCATATCTCAGAAGGGACTTTTCTATTCTTAGGTGCGACTTGTTCGGGTCACCAAAAGAGTACATGAGGCATATTTTGCTCAGATGTACCTTACAAAGGCAATCCCAAGTTTCTTGACCTCTTTGAATTGTGTAGCTGAACATATTTGTGCAAAGATTAAGACATTGTTATTACATGCAGGCTGGAAATAAAAAAGAATGTATCCGTTTCGATCTCCGACCGTCAGATGCAATAAATATGGCAGTGCGGTGCAACGTATGATTCCTCTTTCACTGATGTGTATGCCACTCAATGACCTAGCAAGGCAGATGAATGTTTAATTGTTACCTTTTATGTGGACACACGCCTGTTCATTATTTACTGTTAGTTTAGATTATATAATTGTAGTTTTTCATGCAGACTTGTTTGGGAGAAAGAGAGTGTCTTAATCAACGTAAATATGACCCAGGTGTCCATGACCTTTGTGTCCAATAACCACTTTACCCAAAATCTTAAGTTTATGGGTTCCGAACCAGGTATATATCAATCAAATTTGAACACTTCACACCCCCTGGCACATGGGTCTTTGGGTCTTTTGTAAAGGATCATGTGAAAAGATGATTTACTTCTGAAGTGAGTATATGTAATGTAATCATACTTCAAGTTGCCATTGGTGAGGTTTGAACCTATTCTCAAAAACATGTGTTCTCTCAAATAAGCTCTTTACCTAAAACCTTAAGCTTATCTGTTTGTGAACCAAGAAATTGACCAAAATTTTAAGTTGTGACAACTTTAAAAGCCACGCTTTTCTGAGTCACCTTGCACTTGATGATGTCAAGTTTGGAAGCATGATTAGTTAGGTGGCATTCATGATTTATCAGGTCCATGATTATGTTTATGTACCTGCAAGTTTTCAAGAACTTGTGACAATGTGTCAAACCAAACCCATATGGAATCTAAGGCTCAATGCTTGAGATTTCTAGGTTAAGCATGGCTCCCAGTAATCGTTTAGCAATTTCATCAAAGACAATATTGTTAATGGAAAATAGTGAATGCTTTTCAAAAAGAAAAATTGCAGAGAAAAATATAATGTGTGTGTGTGTGTGTGTGTGTGTGTGTGTGTGTGTGTGTGTAAATGTAGCTCTAGATTTTGAACAAGCTACCTAATATTTTGCATTACTTTGAGGATTAATTATGTCATTCACCCTTATGAAAGTAAACTAGATAGAAATAACTACCTTTTGTTAGGCCAGAACAAATATTTAATTTTGTGCTTGTCAGGTTCTAAAAAGCAACTAAAAATCATGACATGCAGTAACCTAATATCGAATATCATTGCAAGAATAATAGCTGCAAAGTGAAGTAAAAATGGGGATCTCAGGTTTAGCCAAACTCACATGAGATCTAGATTAAATATGCAACACGAGTCAACTAAATCATGTATATTGTAGCCAAATCTACTGTCCTTCCATGAGACACTAGGTAAGCTCACTTTATTCTTTTTGCATGCCTTCTGATGCTTTTTTTGACCCGGAACAGGTGCCCATACAAGTAAACAGGCATCTTGCATATAGTGATGGGATGAAAGTCATTGTACCTAGCAAGGTGGCAGTACAGAACTCAATGTCAGGACTATTATTCACAGAACTTGACAGGTAAGTTTCATACTGTAAAATTTTGATCATATTTACATCTCTTATTTACATCTCTCTTTGCTGTGACTATATGTGGTTAGATCTTGCTTATGTATATCTACCGTCTGGTTCTATTCTTTCAGTCTTGCAAGGCAATGACTTGCTGGAAGTGCAAAACTTTGATCTGTTGCTTGCTCTATGTTTACCTTGAACTGGTCATGATGGGTTCTATGTATCCCCAAAATCCCCAAGCTGAACATTCACCTTACTCTTTTTGCTTAACCTTCCTATTGAAAGAGGGAAATCCATTTCTGTAGGCTGTGGTGCAAACAGAATGTAGCTGTTTACCTGTATTCTGATGTATTTTCAACTTTAACAGACCTGATGGCCAGCCTTGCTTGGAAACCAAAGAATTTGACTTGGTTCGTAACATGTTGATTGCTGCTGTGGAAGAACGTTACAGAGATGCTGGTATGGTATTCCTTTCACTTATCATTATCTTTTTCGCGGAAAAGCAAATCTCTTCTTTCACTTCTGAATATTTGAATACTAGATAAGTTGTTGGACAGATAGGAAAACACTTAATTTTTTTTGCAGTAGCAGCAATTTGATGATACACTGGCTAAACCTTATTTATAGAAATTTGATAGATATTTGGTAGTAGCAGCAATTTGGTAGATAGTTGCCGAGATTGGTGGTGTTTGGCCTAATGTTTGCCGTCTTTGGATTTGTTCAGCTCAATGGAGAGACAAGCTTACACAACTCCGCGCCAAGAGAAAGAACTGGGCATAACACAGCTTCTTTTTTTTCCTGAGGGAGGGGCACAACACAGCTTCTAATAACTCTGCTCTCTTCTCCCAGTGCTTGTTTCTCTCGCATACATTGGACTGCTGTGCATGCAGCAGTGGCTTCCATCAAGAAGATGTACATGAAGCTGCTGCTTGAAAATCAAAACACTCGTCCTCGCATCTCGCTGTGGTCAGTAAATATATGTACAAGCCTTAGTATTTACGGTAGATTTCTGTACAATAATCGAGTATGTGAATATATGTATGTATATAAACATACTGTGTCACGAAACTACTATAATATATTGAATTCATGTTTCCCTGAGGCCGTGGTTTCTGTGAAAACTTGCTTGCAGTCTTCCTCCTCTTTGCTTCAGTTATCTGTTTTACAGTTTGTCATGAGCAAAGTTTGAACTGTAGTGAAGCTAGAGTTCTAACCTAACTACAGTGGAGAAGTAGTCAAAAGACAACCAGAATCTTATCATAAGCAACAATTGTTAGTGTGTGTGGAGCTTGTCAATTGTTAGCACTTTTGACTGATGATCCTGTTCAAAATTTGGAAGTGTCTAAGGTTGTAGCTTTATTAATTGGACCCACTCCATTATTGATCTTGAGTCAAAGCTAGCTCACAAGAAAAATTCAATTCTCAAATTATAAAAAAGTGTTGCTTGCTTATGTTGTCACATTGAAAGTACTGTGACTTGCTTTACTGAAAGCAAAACAAATGTACAACGAATGTAAATAGATTTAAAATTATCTTACAAATACATATGTACACACAATTTATGGCTGATTCTTTTTAATGTTAACGAAATCAGTAGTTTGCAAAATAAAAGAGAGACAAAGAAAAAACGAGAGAAGAGATAATTCGCTGATCAAGTCGCATTACGTGCCTGCTGACATATCCTGCGTATTTCAAATTTAATTGACATAATTTATATTCAAAAAATAAATATAGTATATTAAATCATAAAATGGAATATCTTGCACTGGACTCAAACAAAAAGGAAAAAAGAAAAAGAAAATTATTGGAAAAAAAACGCGTCATTTTCCATTTTTTGACCAATCCAAAGTCAAAGCACGCTTGCTCTCCCTCTCCCCCACCCTCTCCCTCATGAGAATTTTTTTTACTTATCACGTCACGCGCGCTGAGAGTGCGGTGAGCTGTTGGTTTGGGTGGGCTCCACCGATGGTGAGTCTCACCATGGCTCATCGTGCTCACCGCACCCACCCGATGGGGGCCCACATCGCGGTGAGAAATTTCTCCCCCTCATCTGGCTTATTATATGTGTGTGTGGCTCACACACATGAACCGAACCCCGTACCCACCCCACCACCCGCACTCCCCTCCCCCTCCTCCTCAAAATATTTTAATAAATAAATAAAAATAATAACCTTGTATGATAAAAAATCATCCGCACCCAACACCGAGAACCAATCCTGCGGGCCCACACTCACTCTGGGTGCCAATGTAACCGTTGGGGGGGGGGGGGGGGGGCGCACGCTACGTGGCGTCCAAAGACTTGCGGGCCCCACCCCGTAGCTCTCTCTGACTGTGTCCACCCCCTCTCTCTCTCCCCCTTCAAAAGAGAACACAAAAGGAGAAAATATAGCTCAGAGAGAGAGAGTGGAATAACAATCCGCCGATATTTTCGCCGCCGAATCGGCCGATATTTTTACTCCCAGCTCCGATCGATTGCCGCTCTCCTTCGACTTCTCTCCCGCGCTCGTAGCCGGCGGTTTCTTCGAGGTACTCCGATTCGAGAAACATTTCAATTTTGAGGGCCGGTGTGGCTACTCTTGGGGCTTTTTCTAGGGTTTCTGACTCGAATGCAGATTCTTTTTTAGGGATCGGGGCTCCGTTTTGTGCTAGCTTGATCGAATCGGCATGTCGGGACCGCTCGATCGATTCGCCAGGCCCTGTGAGCTTCTGAATCTGATTTTTTTTTTTTTCCTTTTTCTGAAATTTCTCGCTGTTGGCTTCCGATTTTGTTGGTGCGTTTGTTTAATTGGAGAAAAAACTAGGGGTTTTGGTCTGGATTTGTCTTTTTGAGCTTTAAATTGGGAAAGTTTCCGATTTGGTGGGGATTTTTTTTTAAAAAAATTTGCAAAGAAAATTAGTGTGTTGAAAGTTTAAATCAGTATTCAATAGTTCACAGTGGATGAGAAGCACACAACATATATAATAGGGGGTAAAGATAATTTCGACATATGCAACAGAGGCCAACATATATGCTAGTTAGCAGAACAGATAGGATCATTGTTAATGTCGCAACATGGGGTGGTTGCTAATTTACCTGAAGGGATGGCCCTTGACGAAGCTGAGGGGAAGAAAAGGATTTCATGTCATTGCAAACATCCCCGAAATTAAGGCTTTCTTAGTTGTAGTAGGAACGAAAGCTAGAACTATAATTTTGAAAATCTATTCAACGGAATGTTTTATATGCTTTTTGATAAGTTTAGAGCATGTCTTCTTGTTGTTTTTTTTTGGTTATCATGCTTTGCTTATTATAAAGGAATTCCAGGGTTGAAATTTTTTTGTTAACCAAGTTTATAAATGGATTTGGTTTTCTAATCGTGATTTATATTTCATTTAGAAAACTGGTGGATATGCATTTGATAGTGCATGTATTTGTTAAAAAAAAAATTAGGACAACAGTTGATAGGAACTTATTTATGTGCTAAACAATCAGTCCTGAATTCAATCTCCAGTGCAAAATTTTGAAAATTTCATGGTACAGGCCACCTTTGTGTTAAAATCCTTGCAATTATCAATGAAGGTGTAGAGACTTGGGGGACTTCTTATTCTTTCTTCATGTTAATTTAATGAGTAATGCTAATCAGACCAAGGTGATCGCTTCTATCTGATTGGTAGAAGGAGAAAGTGGTCACATCTCCATAGGCTCCCTTTTAGTTACCGATCGGGAGGCGCCATATGATGTGGTCCACATGCCATTGGTCCGAGTATCATTACTCTAATTTAATCTGCATGATGCATCAGAGTCTAATATTGTATATGTTAAAATAAAATGTCTCTCATATTCATAATTTTCTACCAAAGCTTTTAGTTACTGAAACCATCATTGACTCTCCTTTACATGTTACAGGCTTTGAGGGTTCCTCCACTCATGATGAACGTAAAGAGCGTAAGTCAGATTTTGAATGTTCAGAAGATGAAAGGAGGACAAGGATTGGATCCTTTAAGAAAAAGGCTATAGATGCATCGAGTAAATTCAGACATTCTTTGAAGAAAAAGAACAGGAGGAAGAGTGGTAACCGAGTAAATTCTGTTTCAATTGAGGACATAAGGGATATTGAAGATCTACAAGCTGTTGATGCATTTCGCCAAGCCTTGATTCTGGATGAGTTACTACCTGCAAAGCATGATGATTATCATATGATGTTGAGGTAAGTTTGCATCTTCTCTTGATTTGGTTATTCAAAATTTTGATGAGGCTTAATTGCATATTCTTGGAGGCCCTTGTCTGTGTGTGCGTGCATGCTACCACTCACTGATGGATTTTGGTATGTATGTGTCAGGACAAATTTGTTCTCTAATTTGCCAATAGCAAACGTTAAAATTGGTGCCCTTGACAATGTTATTGTGATATCTTCCTCTATTTATTTTTGGCAAAACATGGAGAAATGATGCCATTTATTTTTGGCTTTTCATAACTTTTTAATATTCTAGTCATTTTAAGTAATAGTAAGCGATGCCTTTTACCAATCATAAGAAATTAACTTACAGAAAGGGGTGGATTGGTTGCAGATATTTCAAATTTTTAGTAGTTTCCAGTGAATTTTCTCCTTGTATCACTGTCAGTTATATATCTAGTAAGTGTTGGATTGAACATTAGGTCCCCCCCCCCCCCCCCCCCCACACACACACACACAGAGAGAGAGAGAGAGAGAGAGAGAGAGAGAGAGAGAGAGAGAGAGAGAGACTTGGGTCCTTTGGGAAGGGTTTGGAGATGAATCCTTCCCATTCAAATTTAATGTTAGGCCAATCAAATTGAAGATCCACTGGTTGGAGTTTATTTACATTATTTAGAGTGTTTAAAAACAAAAAATTCAAGTGTTTTGAATACTTTTTTGCTTATTCAAATTGAATGGCTTAGAGAGTGACTTGGTTAGTTTAACGGTGTAGAATATTTGAAACCTAATAAAAGTTGATGTGTGAGGGTTTTTAATGTTTACATCATGATTAAAAGGTCAGATTGAGAATTTGTATGTCTAAAGTCATAGATCTAAGTAATATGCTACTTTCGGCCGTCCATTTTGTGTTCACTTTTGATGCACGGATAAAAAAGTTACAAAATACTTAATTTTTTATTTTTAATTACTTTAAATAGTGTAGATCAACTTGAATGGAGTGGATTATGTATTTGAATGCCGTAACATTAAATTTAAGGGGGAATGATTCGTACTTGAATCCTTCCGGAAGTGGCCAAGTCTCTCTCTCTCTCTCTCTCTCTCTCTCTCTCTATATATATATATATATATATATATATATATATATATATATATATATATATATATATTGCTTTATTTCCTCTCCAAAAGTCCTATTACCTTATTCTTAATAGTTAATACCTATGTTATCCTTGTTAATATTTTGTTGTTCGATGAATTCACATTATTAGCCTTCTACAGTTGAGACCTATCGTTCTTTCCAATCTTTGCCTATTCCAACCATTCTGCATAGATTCTCATAGATTCTTGCTCTTCTGCCACATGTCTGACCTAGCAAAACAAAGTCTAATAGTGTAGATTTGGTCGACCAAACAAGAAATTTTATTAAGTTCCATTTTTCTTGGTTGTGCTTTGCTCTGGCACTCTTGAATGGATTATTTGTTTTTTTTTTTTCTGCCATAGAATTCATTTCTTTTCTTGTTACAAATAAGTTACTTTTCTTATTGTTGAATCTCTGATGTACTGGTTTTAATAGGTTTTTAAAAGCGAGGAAATTTGATATTGAGAAAGCAAAGCACATGTGGACTGAAATGCTTCAATGGAGGAAGGAGTATGGTGCTGACTCTATCATAGAGGTGATAATAACTTCAATTTCAATCTAATATGAAGTAGGAATGCACTAGTGGATGTTAACAATTAATTCATGTCAATGAATTTGGACATATAAGAAAATTGTTGGAGATTGTGTCTGGTTTTTTCTGTAAGTAGTCAAGTAAACTGTACATTTGATTCTCATCTAACAATTTTGATAAGATCATTATGATTTAATAAAGGTGAATTCTAAGTATGCCCAAATCCCAAATGTATGAAACCAGGTATCTTTCACTTGACAATATGACTTTATTTTCCGGATTTTCTCTTTCAAGAGACCTCACCTTTGTGATTGATGGGATATTGAACTAATATTTGGTCCATGATAGGAGCTTGTGGAATATTCATTATCAACAACATATGAAAGTGATTATGATTCATGTTTAAAGAGATTAGAACACCATAACAAGTTAACAAGTTGTAGACATAATAGCGAAGTGCTAGGTCATTATAGAGAAGTTACCATTGTTCAAATCAATGATGTTTTACCCCTCCCGGTATAGGAGGCTATCTCAAATATGTCACTGTGTGTTAATTGATAGACACATATTGAGAATTGTCATCGAGCAAAAGTAGAGATCCAAGCTCCAAGGAAGTCTGACAGACTGTTGCAATCAGCTGCCAAGCTGATGTCAACCCACAAATTCCTTGGCTTTAGCAGTTCAAGAGGAACTCTTCATATTCTTCATGATCAGTGAAGTCTCTAGGTAAAGAAGAAGGTCATAAGATTGTCTGTGAAGAAATGCATTCATCTCTAGGTGCAATGTACGCTAAAGAGTTAATGTCACAGCTATTAAATTGTTGGCTTTCAAAGAAGTAGAACTAATATTCTGAAAATGGAGAAATGCACATTTGGAAAGGAATTTCAATTATATCTAGGAGCCATACAAGTGCAAAGAAAATATGGTAGATGCTAAATTGATGTCTTTCTGATGTGGAAGCAAGGTGGAATCTTTTAGTAGTGTCTCAAATTATTGACTCTGGGTGTATGTAAGCTTGTTAGTGCATAATACTATGCAGAGACTGTTTGATGGGGACATCATACCGACTTCGCATTGCACCTATCAGTGTTAATTGGCATTATTTATTTAGATTTTACTGAACAACTGTTTAGTCCACGTCGTAGTTGTGTTTGGTTTCCGTTTGAGTCCATTTGGACTTCATTTAGGTCAGTATTTAGGGTCGAGATTGAGTCTAGTTGGTCATGTTTTTTTTTCAGCATTTTATTTATTTTATTGTTTTTTTGTTTAGTCCCACATCGGAAGTGGGTTAAAATTTGTATCATGTAAAGCCCATATAAAGGGCCCAACTCAATGAATAAAGCAATGAAGTTTTAGTAAAAAAAAAATTAAATTGTTTTTGGCATTGATTTGATCTATTTAAATTGAATCAATAGGTGGCGAAGCCTAGAACCAGGTTACGATCCGTATTCATATCCCAATCCAAATTTTAGCTTTTGATCTCACATCATTGTTGGTAGCTACTTCAGCTAGGCCCATTTCAATCAGTCTTTTGGATATCTAAGCATCACGCCATGTAGTTTCTTTAAACAGGTGTAAGCATGTGGATACTATACTACTAGTTTCTTACATGTGCATCCAAAGGAACTTTGTTAGCGAGAATATTTTGCTCAGCTGTTACGCCTAGTCTTGTGGTTTTGTCTTCCACCACATACTATTAAGTCGTCAATATTCACGAACCACTTTTCTTTATTCTTTAAAGGTGGATTCCCCAGTATTGCACTTATTATCAAACTTGTTAAATGTGTTCCTCAATAAGCAATATGATACTATTTCATATTATACAATACAATTTATACAGGCATCTGTTTGGTGCTCTCACTTTGTGAAATCTTTTTGGGCTGCTGCATCTGCGCTCATGTTTAAAGCTGCTCCTACAATGGGCTACTGGGGGAGGAAGCCTTTGTTTAAACAGAAAATCTTTCCTCGGAGTTATAGACTCCATTATAGCCTGTACCTTGGAACTTCACCTTTAGCTTTGTGATTCCATTTATCTCTAGTGTTGAATAGTTTTTGACATGGGAGTATTGTTCATCAGGATTTTGAGTACACGGAGTTAGATGAAGTTCTGAAATATTATCCTCATGGTTATCATGGCGTGGACAAAGAAGGGAGACCTGTTTACATTGAAAGGCTTGGAAAAGTTGATCCCAGCAAACTTATGCAAGTGACAACGATGGACCGTTATGTAAGATATCATGTGAAAGAGTTTGAAAGGAGCTTTCTGATCAAGTTCCCAGCTTGCTCAATTGCTGCAAAGAAGCACATTGATTCAAGCACAACTATTCTGGATGTTCAAGGCGTGGTATGTTGTTTATTCGGTTTATGCACAGGCTTGAATGTTGTTGCAAAGGTTGTATTATCCTATAGATGATAATATGTATGAACCCTCATTTTTTAATTATGTTTGTTTTATTAGGGATTGAAAAACTTCAGCAAAACAGCACGAGAATTAATTATGAGATTACAGAAAATTGATGGGGACAATTATCCAGAGGTATGCATTCTATATTCATATATTTTTTGTTAATTTCTTGATGCGAGTAGACTTAGAAATAACATTATTGTGGTTGTCCCACAATCTTTAAACAATGTCTCTGCAGACTTTACACAGGATGTTTATCATCAATGCTGGCCCTGGTTTTAGACTACTATGGAACTCCGTCAAATCGTTTCTTGATCCCAGAACTACTTCCAAAATACATGTAACAGATGATTTTCACTAATTCAGCCATTTTTTGTGTGCTGAGGTTGTAAAGCTTTTTCAATAAAGTTGTTTGTTCAAATTTTCTTCAGGTTATCGGGAACAAGTACCAGAGCAAGCTCTTTGAAATAATTGACTCTAGGTTAAGTTTGTTATTGGTTTATGCAGAATTTAGTGATTACCAGTAAAGCTTTGTCCTAACTCTGGTTTATCTTGGTTTCTTAGTGAGTTGCCTGAATTTCTTGGTGGTACTTGTACCTGTGCTGAGAATGGCGGATGCCTCAAGTCTGAAAAGGGGCCTTGGAAGGATCCTAACATATTGAAGGTTCCTGTTTATTATCTTGTTTTCACCAATATTTCACCTCGTGTAGTTTCACACTTATGGATGGTTTTCGTTGGTATCCAGAGGGTCCTCAGTGGTGAAGCACAATGTGGAAGGCAAATACTTGCTGTTTCCAATGGTGAGGGGAAGATAATTGCTTATGCTAAGCCACACTATCCGGCAGTAAGACCTGTTTCTTTCTGTTTAATGTTTTATTTGAAATTATTGCAGCTTCTATAAGTCGTCCAACTGATTTCCATGTTTGACCAGATAAAGGGTAGTGATACGTCCACGACTGAGTCTGGTTCAGAAGCTGAAGACATTTTTACTTCTCCAAGCATGTCTAGGAGTTATGTTTCACAACCTCGTTGACCCCTGTACATGAAGAGGTATGTTGAACTTCTTTCAAGAGAATTAGTGTGTGTAAAGGCAAGTTTTATTGTATGTATTTATTCTTAACGTAATAATCTTTGAATTGTGAGTTTTTGACAATTCTTTAGTTTCTTATAGTTTTTTTAAGGCACGTTCTTGTAAAATCAAACTAGCAAACATATGTCCATAGCTCTCTGTGCTGTGATTTCTGTTTGTGCCACATTATTTCTGTCTTTCCAGAAGATGTTTAGAGACCATTTAACGTGCACTTTTTGGAATGTTTTAAATGCTTTTTCTTCATTCTTTTATGTCGAATAAGCTTTTTCCTTTTTTTTTTTTTTTTCATATCATATGGTGTAAATTATGAGTTCAGACATTTCTCCCTCCCTCTGTCTAGTGCTAATTGAGGTAGTACTGTCTTACATTTGAATGCGATGAAATTGTTAAAAGCTATACTTGTTCAGTTGGATTTTGGTTGAAGGAACTTCTCATTTTATGCTCAACTTAAGGATGATAAAGAAAAAAGATATTTCATTGTAGAGTGTAATATAAGAGAATGTTTTTCTTCCTACTAAAAGTTGAATATAACGGTCCAAGACATGTGTGATATGGTTTTCCATATTAGATTCTAGAGTTTGCATTTTGTATAGTTATGCTTTTTGCTAAAGGTTCTGGAAAACTGAACAGCTGCTGCTTAACTTTTATTCAGGCGAAGATTGTCGGGAAGGCTAATGTTGGCTTTTCAGAATCTGACGAACATATTCCAATGGTTGACAAAGCTGTAGATATAGGTTGGAAGGGAGAAGGTTCTAAGCAAAGATTCTCCTCGTTCAAAGGTTTACTTTTTAAAGGTTTTTTATGTGGGAGTTTGTTTCTTCAATTCTCAGACTGTGACAACTGACAAACACCTAATTCTTTGGAAATGCTTAATCAAATCTGACGCCTATTTTAATTGTATATATTTTCTTTTAGCTTTATTGCTTCTTCCTTTGAAATACTCCTATTATTGATTTTTCAGTTTAGCAAAGCTGTTCTTGAGAAACAGCTGGTGAGCTGTTAAGTGAGTTTGGTACCAGCATGCTTATTAGCTTGAAACTATCCTGAAGTCATCGCTGCACCGTCAACCTTCTAGCTTTATTTTTAAGGACATTTTTGGTTTTGATACCTGTCTTTGAAATGGAAAAAATATAGAACCTTAATTCCGGTACTGGCATATCTGTGTTGTTTCTATAATCTTTCAATTGACATGCCAACAACATCAACTACAAATTCTATCATTGTTTGATAGAGTCGACCAGTTTCCTGATTTCTTCCCTTATTATACATATGTTATTCAATTTACTTGCAGTAGCTCTTTAATGAAATTTGGATGGGTTTATTCAAGTTCAACAGCTAGTTCAACAATTTTTGAGTTCACCATTATCATAATTATCATCATCAAATCTTTTCATATCAAATTGGTCTGCTACTTTTTTGAGTTAACAAGCAACTATTATTGGCAGTTATTGTTTCATGTCTGTTGATGTACTATCAGTTTATTTTATTTTATTTTTCGTTCCTGGGTTATTGAATGACCATGCTAAACAGATATTTTGCCTTGAACCAGGGGCATTTCCTTTGTCAGATACCAAGAAGCCTCCTGCAGGAGTCTCTGCTCAAGCACTCACTTTGCTTATGGCCTTCATTATCACTCTCTTCACGCTGCTTCAATCAGCTGCTAGCTTTGTGGCAAAGAAGCTCCCAGGCAAAACTCAGTCAGATCACCAAAATCCACCCTTTTCTCTGGATTCAGCACCAAAGGAGGAATTCCGACCCCCATCACCAGCTCCTGGATTCACAGAAGCAGACCTCCTTACATCCGTATTGAAAAGACTAGGGGAGCTGGAAGATAAGGTTGATGAGCTTCAAGCTAAACCATCTGAGATGCCCTCTGAGAAGGAAGAATTGCTTAATGCTGCTGTTCGTCGTGTCGATGCATTGGAAGCTGATCTTATTACAACCAAAAAGGTAAACTTCTATCCTTGCAGGCCTCTCCATCACCACAAAAAAGAAAAAGAAAGTAAGAAAAAGAATCTTGTGTATAAAATGAAAATGGTTTTCTGAAAATTTAGGATTCCCTTGATTCATCAAATGTACACCTTAGAAAACCCAATTTATTTCACATTTTCAAAAATCAAGAAAAAATAATCAAACATTACGAAGATCATATACATCCAAACACAAGCATAAATGGATGGCCTGCACGGTAATGCACAAAGTTTATGTTAGTTGAGGAAGGAATTAGTTTACCTCTCATCATTC
Organism: Agave tequilana; assembly: GCA_038442645.1. Lineage (NCBI taxonomy): Eukaryota > Viridiplantae > Streptophyta > Magnoliopsida > Asparagales > Asparagaceae > Agave > Agave tequilana. Next base: position 2,904 of record JAVJIF010016903.1, on the reverse strand, counting down.
AACAAATGGACAACATCCCAAGAGAAAAAAAGCTGGGAGGTGATGAGCTCTGCTAGAGAGAATTACATTCAATCTCAGTGAAACTAAAATGAATTAACAATTAATGAACGAAGTGTTTGTTTGAGAATTATTTTGGGTTTCATTCAGTTTAACATAAAACTCTTTTGTCTGAGAACGATTATGAATCCACATGCTTCTACTTTCTTGGTCTGCATCGCATGTTTATTTCCATTAATTTTCTGGCAATGCAGGCTTTATATGAAGCGCTGATGAGGCAAGAGGAGCTACTGGCGTATATTGACCGTCAACAGGAGGCTAAGTTCCGGGTGAGCGCAAATGATTGTGATTTACTATGGCAGTACCATTCTCTGATTCATGTGGATATATAGATTGGACTCATCTTAATTTATTTCTGATACGATTGTGCAGAAAAAGAAAAAGAAGCTGTGTTTTTGAAGAAAGAGACCTGATCCCTGCGGCAGTTTTCCTTTCTACCATTCATAATTTATGATGAGAAAAGGAAAAAACAGTGCGGTGTGAATGCGTGGAGGAAAAACGATTGCTAATCCAAACTGACATTTTATGCTTCTTTGGCTCGTCGGAAAAATAAAAATGAATACTAAACATTTGCATTTTCTATGTATCAGCCGCAGGTTGGTCACCAGGCTTCTTCCAATTGTGCATATTACATTCTGGTTTAATTTTGTTGTGTACAGTTTTGTTGTGCTATTTGCAGTATTTGTGTTTTGTTTTTACTGAACAATGCTAATTGTACTGCAAATATGGTACTGCTGCAAGTCTAACTTCTTTGGTTCACGTCTCTTGTGTACTTTCAATGTGGGCGTGTTTGATTTGGGGCGGATAATTGAAAATGAGTTATCTTGTTTGTTTTGAACCAGAAATAAGGAATGAATAAGCTCTTTTTTTTCTCCTCCTCTTTTACAACTTTTTTTTATATTATCATTTTCTTACTTACAAGGTGTTATAATTAATTTTGTGATCATAACTTGTAGTAAATTGCAGTTTAAAATAGTTAATTGTGTGGTTATGTAAATCTTACTGATAATTTAATTACAGTCCAAAAAAGTCACTTTTTAATTAATATTTAATTTAATTTTAATTTGTGGTCAATTAAATCTTTTCACTTAAACTTTCTAATTACTAATTAAATAACGTAAAACACAACATATTTGTTCACTTATATTTTCACATTACAATCAAATATCGTAAAATTTATTTGAACAAATCTCAATTTTATGCTACACTTTCACATTTCCCATCCTCATTTTCTCTGACATTTTTTTCTCTTACTTGCAGATAATCAAGTAGGCCCGTAGTACCATATTTGTAGTACATTAGCCATTACTATATCGTTATTTGTACCATTCTAATGAATTTTGAGGGCACTCGACCTATTGGACTCATTGGGTTGCCGCAATGGTGCCGTATTTGTAGCCCAACATGCATGTATATTGACGAACCATCAGAAACCTGAAATCTTGTGGTTTCAAGATGATTTACACAACAAAATTGAAGAACAATGTGTATCAAGGATCTGGGCTAGGGTTTGAAGGATCCATATCTCCAAAACTCGAGTTATGCAAACATTACAGTAATCGCCTCTCTCTCTCTCTCTCTCTATCTCTCTCTCTCAAGCCGTAAGTGACATATAGTATGTAACATATGCAATGCTTAAGGTTGTAATTTTGATAGAGAGAGTGAAAGAGAGGGAGAGAGACAAAGAAAACGCTAGACTTGAAAGGTGAATGAAAGAGCTAAAGAGATAAGAGTGAGATTGAACAATGAAAGATTTTGGATTCAAGACTATACGATATTACGATGCCCTTTGTATTTTCTAAACAAAAAGAGAAAAAAAGGGTTGAAATTTAGAAAAATCCATAATAAATCCAATAAGATCTATTTTGAGATCCAAGCTCACTAAAAAAAATTGAACTTTTTTGGATGATTTAAAATTAACAATTTATTAGATATAAACTCAAATGGTTGGGACAATAAAAATTTGTCATGAAATATTAAGAAAAAGGAAATTTGGAAAACTAATCCAACTTACCCCGACATCTCGCGGGTCGGACTCTAGAATTATCAGACCCGTTAGTCCATTGTGTTTTCGGGTACGGATCTTAAACCTAGGAACCCTATAACCCGACAACCCTCTTTTGTTGGAAAAAAATACAATTTCTTACTATCGTCTTCACTCAAGAGGCAAGAGCCCTAGCGATCTCGATTTATGCCATGATGAAACTGAAAGATCAGAGAACAAACTAAAGTAACAATTCTCAAAACCCTAACCTCAGCCCTAAACGTTCGACAATTTTTTGGGAAAAAATGGCGTTGATTCCTCTGGTGCGCGATTACGTTGTTCGGATACTTCAGGACATCGCGGGCATGAAGTCCTCGTCCTCGATTCGCAGACGGTATGAGATTCGATCCTCTTCTTCGTTTTCTCTTAAAAAAAAAAAAATCAGTTTTTGTTCTCTTAGATCTCGTTTATTCGTCGAGATCTCCCTCAAATCTTTTAAAATGAAGATGTTGTTCAATTCATCCAATCTTATATACTTAGTCAGTTTCATTGTTAAACCCATAAATTAGCAACGAGAAACAGGTTCCTATAAGCCACTGAGGCATGAATAATGGGGATCAGTGGTAAAAGGGTGGGGTGGGAAGACCCAGGTTTAAGTCTTGTTATTAGCAAACAGAAGAAGTTTTGCATTTAGTCCTTAAAGCCAGCCCAATGGGTTTATACGCAGTGTTCGTAAACTCGGCCGAGTCGGATACGACTCGGCCGAGTCGTATCCGACTCGGCGCCCTCCGGTACGACTCGGAGGGCCGAGTCAATAGAAACTCGGCGAGTCGACCCGGATCGGGTTCGACTCGGACCCGACT